>JASANE010020123.1:0-16148 GCA_030248225.1 Trileptium ribeirensis | reverse complement strand
TGATGGGTTTACTTTAGTTTGTGGACTTCGGGTAAGTTGAAGGGACCGACTAATGAAATGGTCGAATGTGTGCGATTTGCAAAGTGCGGTTGGACAAACTCCCACTGTATACAGGCCAGACCAACTACCACAGAATGAAAACATAGTAAAATGCAATAATGCGTACCAGAAAACATGGTATAGTTTAAAATGAAATATACATTTTTAACAGAAGTATCTGAGTGCCGTACTGTCACTACCAGACATTATCTTGTGTGATCGAAATGTAATGTTTTATTCGAAGAGTGCTCAAAACTTTAACTTAATATGATCCAGAAGTCTCGCTTTAAATTTTTGTTAGCACCTGGCTTGTCCATTCGCTGAAAATTTTTTCCATTGGGCATGAACCCATGGCCCTGGTTAGGAACTGGGTGCGCTGGATTTTGTCAGGGAGCGTGAACTGAGGGTATACCTGGATTGAACTGGCGCGAAGTTATCAATCGAAATTAAAAAAATTCAAAATTTAATATTTTTTTGCAAAAAAACATTAAAATTGTTTAATAAACGACACCAGATCATCATAATCAGGATTAGTCGTTGGAATCAGTTGACTTGGCGTCGGCTACGACTGCACCACGACGTTAGCATCTCTCTCCATTTTCTCTGATTTAGCGCATCCTCTTTTTGCAGTCCAATCGCCTTCATTTTCTCCCGCACCATATCGTCCCTTCGTTTCCTTGGTCCAGTGGTCCACGCGGTATAGTTCCTTCGATTTCGTCTTTCGTTGCCAGCCTCAGTAGCTCGTTTTCCCTGCGATTGCACGTGACCATACCACCTGAGCCTGCGATTCGTGAGTTCTATTTCCAACGGATCCGGCCATTTCCTCATTTGTCTTGCAGTTTTCTCATCTGACGCCAACCATGACATTTTCCTGGAAGTTCGTAGCAGGATCGATTCAATATCTTTAGTAGCAGCCAAGCACTCCGAGTCATACGTAAGAACGGGTCGAATGCATCATAATAAACGACACCAGAAAGTGTAAAAACGTTTTATTGAGATTAGAACTAAGTTTTCAAAAGTTTTGCTGAAATTAATAACTTTTTAACTTTAGAAAGGGTTTTTGTAATACTTTATGTAATGTCAAGATTTCATGTCAACTGGGGGTGTTTTTACCTGGGGAGGGCAAAAATTTTGTCAGGACACCCCAACCGGGGGCCACTCGTGCTTGCCACGGGCACCGAAGATAGACAGAGTCCCCAACCCTTGGAGAATCTAGAATACTTATAGAAGAGTAAACAATCGAAAAGAAATTTTAAATGGCAGATAGGATATTAGATACATATTAGAATTACAGTTCAGCCTTACCAACGTAACCTTGTTCAGTCAGTAGTAAAATATTAAATAATCAATGATACCGTTACACGGTTGCTGAACTGTACACAATAACAAAATTTTTGTTCATGTCTTGTTTGAAAATTTGTGACGAATTTGTGATGTTCGTTGGTAAGTGAGTAACCATTGTGATAGATAACTTATTTTACTACAATGTTTTCATGGATTTTCTTGCTTGCAATTCTTTGGGATTATACCGGGCTGTATTCAGTTAAGCTCAGTTTCACTTAAATCTTTTTTCAACGTCGGGGTAGTTCTAGAGGCAGACGTATGTATTTGCTAGCCGTTATTTAATTTTTAGTATACTGTACATTCATAATTATTTGTTTCTTGTACAGGTAGTGGCATTTGAAGCGGGTCAAATACACATGGGTCCTGTGTGGCGTCTTCCAGTAACTGTAATTGTGCCCGAAGTTGTAACTGACACAGTGCATTATACAATGTCGTGGAACAATGTACCTTATCGACCTTCGCAATATTACAGACATTTCATTCATGTGCCAGATGGTGCCGATTGGGCTGGTTAGTTGCATTATTTGTGTTTCAGCTTTTTGTCACCGTAAAAAGACATTATATTTTGTAAGAAAAGGTACTATTTGAAATCGTGTTATATTTATCGCGCATACATAGTCTTGCTGCCAGATAGTATCCGCAATGCTGGTCCCGGCAACATTCGCGTTCCGGTCGGTTAATTATCGTCAAAATTTAAATTCGGATGAAATGTCTTATTGATACCTGCATGGTGAAAATTGTAATACAAAATTTCAATCTCCGCATTTAAATTGTCTATCAAGCTAAACCATAAATGCAACACTGTTATTTTTATTGTTTTATGGAATAAAAATATTTTTCTGTCTTTGTGTTTGCTCAGGTATCGTTGAATAATTCTTATAATTTCCAAGCAACTAATTCTAGACATATAGTAAACAGTTTATAATTAGGAACTCGCACGCGACGTTGAAACGGTGTCATCAAGAGTGTTAATCTTGTAAAACCACCTTGTAACAGGCTTTGTGTTTCATGTATACACAATATCACAACCTCTGTAATCCTGAACCCGTTGAAAACCCTAAAACCACGTCGACACTAAACCGATGGAAAACGACTGAAAACGCAAAGCATTCATGCTAGTCTCTAGTTAACCGAACCATCGTAATCACCTTGCCTAAAAACTATTACATAGACATCTTGATGTCATGTACGCAAGACTTAACCAAACCATTGAAGACAGACTTTATTATGGCAATCGGGTTCATTGACCCTAAAACCATTTAAAACATCTGAAATGGTACGAAATATTCGTGCGGGATTCTAGATCAACAAACCATCGTGTTTAGCGTCGTGCCGAAAAACCTATATAGACAATTCGTGATGTTTTGCGCTCACTACATAACCAAACAAATGAAAACCCACCACATTTTGGAAACCGGGTTTGTCGATAGAAAAAAAACTGGAAGCCCTGTGAAAATGTATAATATAGCCAGGTTGGACTCTAAATAGCAAAACCATCGTATTCAGCGTTCTTGATAGCCGAATAGACAATCGTTGTATGTAGACACGCGGAACAACTTGCCGAAATTTGAAAAATCGATATTTCTGGCACGAGCCATATTCGGGCCCACCGATGCCCAGGGAGTGGCGCTGCCAGCAAAGTTGTAGATCTCGATGCGCTGAGTCTGTCTAGTTGTGTCGGTTTTTCTATGCAAAGCCTGTGTCGCGAGATATTGGCGACGAAAGACTGGGACCGGTTTGGACAAATTTTGGCATAGAATCCTTAAAACGTATTATTTACCATTTTGATACCAAAAGTGAAGGCGGAGCTGCTCACTCTCAACTAAAGGGCATACTCTCAGCACGTTGGCTATCGAATAAAAACAATTATGGAAATCCATACACCCGAAGATAGTTCTGAATGACAGAAACAGACAAGAAAACAGAAATTTTCACGATTTCCGCCCTAGCGTTCTCAGTGGAAACTACTCTGCCGCTTCGCTCGCTTCGATTCAGTAAGGCTCGGATAACGGTAGGCAATCAAACACTAACAGGTATTGTTTTTTCAAGTGACGTGCATAGTTCGAAATTTGTTTACATTATCGGTGTTTACACTGTTACTACTAGGTACCTTTTGACAAACAACAGCTGCCCACTATGTCTTTAGCAGTTAATACTATATACACGTGGGATGCCAACATAAACCAATTTGGACAATTTGCGAGTCTGGTTCAAATGTATCGAAAGGAGTACATCAATGCTAGATCAAATTTGTTTCTTCCATCGCTGACTCTAAAGGTGGCAAAAAAATTCGAAATTTGTTAATGACAGCATTGAAGAAAAAATCATTTAGCCATTGATTTAGCTTTTTGATACCGCAGCTATAACCGTATCGGTTACATGACACGCAAATACAATTGGTATTATCGTGATCATCGACTCTGAACACATTCTATCCTTTTGCACACAACTAAGTGGGTAAGGGCTAAACGTGCACACAGTTAAATTGCGTTGCAGTATATCAGTGGTCTTTCTTCGAGTAGACATTATTCTGACATTATGTTATCAGTAGATGAAAAGCGCTGGTTCTGAGCCCCCCGCCCGGCGGAGGTGCGGGGGTTAATTTGGGTCAAATACGGGATATATCTAGTTCAAATGCGGGGGTAGGCTTGGTGGGGGTTATGTAGGTCAAATGCGGGGGTACGGGGATATTATTTGGGTCAGCGGGGGTTTGTGTCAACTGTCGCATTTTTATAAAGCCGTCATATTATTGTTATTGGTTTTGTTTTTATCAATTACCGTGGTTTAAATGTCAAGCATTATTACGAATTTACGCAACTTATAGTAGAATACATGTAATAGGCACAGCTTGAGTTTGAAGACAAATATGCAGTCAGTATTTTCTGTCAAGATGAACATTCGAAGTTTAAAAGTTGACTTTATGACGCATATTGTTTGTCAGAAAAAAATAAAACAAAAAATAAATATTGGTGTTTTGTTTATATGTAAATAATATATGTAAATCATGAACTAATTTCTTACATACAACAATCAATGCTGTTACAGGCTATACAATGCCATACAATGCTGTTTAACCTCGAAAAACTTTAACGCTCATTTTCTCAAAATCGTGTATCATGGAGTTACAACCTTTTTACATAGGACGGCAGTGTAGCATTATAAATATCACAATTCTTTTTCAGAATCAATGAGGTTGACAGGTGTCTATATTAAGTGGAGGGGTGGGGGATATACCTGTCTCGTTCTAATCGGATGCAAAGTGATCACTAAAACAACAAAACAAAATCCATTATGTTGCGCATCGCTTGGGAATGTAGACCCCGCCCATTGCCAACATTGATCCGCCCAATGCATGTATGTATGTACTTGCTTGTGGGATGTCACACAAAGCTGAGAAATATGGCTATGTTAAGAACAGTTATTACTTGTAACAAACAGAATAATTTTAGCGGAAAGAACATCTCACTGTGAAATTTAAGTGTAACTTATGCAGCTTTGTTGTATAACACTTGTCTGTCTGCGAAAATGTGATGGATGTGTATATCTTCAACCGTTATTGATTGCTTGAAATCGCAAAATGTATTGTGATGCAAAACAAATAGTAGAAATAAAATATTTAATTTTCAGGTTTTTTACTATCCCGAGGGACATTCTGCGAGCCGTACAGGCATGGAAGCTTCGCTACACGCGCGCAGCCCCCAGTAATGTAGGAGGTGATAGGCACCGTCAGTCTTCCAGGCCGGGTGCCAGACTCCTTTGAGGGTCGACCGTTTGAGACAGGCTCAAAGATTTAGGTTCTTAGATTATCATAGGAGCCGTACGTAATAGGGGGCAATCCACATCAAAGCCTCGGGCAGATGTGTATCCGTAACTATTACGTACACAAAGTCCAGTCCCAAGAAAAATTTTGTACGTTTTTTATTAAATATGCAGTTGAAATGGTATAGTGCAGGAGAATAGAGTGGAAAATAGAGAGGATTTGTTCGCACTGGGCATTGTTATTACCATTCTAACATTTAATGAAGTTTATCTGACATTTTAGGAAGCTATCATCACAGTTTGAGCAATCTAGAAAGTGTTTAGGAATGAACAGTAAAATCTAATAACATCTGTGTCGGATGACTAAATAGGATGACCTCGTAGAATTTAATAGGAGCACTTTGAACTTATATCTATAAAATTTGTTTTTGGAAGATTTAAATGATATATACACATCGTTGTTAACAAAACATTTGATCTTACCGAAGTCGACAGTCATGATTCATTAAAACTTACTCTTTATATTATGAAATTCATAAACGTGCAAAGACCAGTTATAGTAAAGTTACTTTGATGTATATTATACAATGATCAAGCTCCAATACAACCAAGCAAAAGAAAAGATTAACTAACCAATTTGCCGTATGAAACGTAAGTACTGCACATAATTTGAGCAGGAATTTTTCATAATATCCTGCAGGAGTTTGTTAAATCAAAGCCAGGTCTATGCTTGTAGCAGCTATTTTACACATCCAGCAGTCCGTGGGATACATTTGAATTAAATCGGTCTAACTCGGTAACAAAGTGTGGCTTACGCAGAAGTACTTAGGGTATGCGTGGCTAACATAAATTGCGTCAAGTACCCGCTAGTGCTTCTACGCTCCAAGCTTTGTAAGCACATTCGATTTGACGCAGTGTACGCAATGGTGTATAGTTGAAGACATTTTTTGCTCTGAACGTCCAAAAACCGACATATTTGATCAATAAATAAACATTAGCTTCCTCAGTCTCTTTAAAGTTTCAGAAAGCAATAATACCATCGCAATACATTAAGTTTAATGTAAAAGTTATTTTTAATGCATTTCAAATACGGTTCTGGTTGCTGGTGCCGGTTCCGGTAAATTTCGGTTCCGGTTATTCCCTGCTATTTACGATATAACGAAATATGAGCTAGATTGCTTGTGGTTTGTGTTTCCGAAAATTTTCGTTGTTTTGGTTTATTAGGTTAAAGTAAATTAGCCAACTAATAGAATTTACTTTTTGTGTGAACAACGCGTTACTCAATACGGAGATCGCTTGAAACCTAACGCTGCTCGCGAAGCATCTAATATAACGAATCGCTTCTACCTCTGATGTCAACCGCAAAATGGTTAAGACAAAGTGAAATCTTCGTGCCACGCTTTTCATGTTATAATCACTGTGATAATTAGATGTTTTATATATATGTGGATTTGCAAGAAACGCTCACTTTGTGGCATTAACAATAAATCGTTTCTGGAAAATGTAACTACTTTTGGTCTTGTTCCTATGAACAAGCCGACAATTTATTAAATACAGTACTCGCCACAATTGACTGCTGCCTTACGAGCGAGCGAGCAACGAGCGAGTCGCGAGCGAGCAACGAGCGAGTCGCGAGCGAGCAACGAGCGAGTCCCGAACGAGAAACGAGCGAGTCGCGAGCGAGCAACGAGCGAGTCGCGAGCGAGCAACGAGCGAGTCGCGAGCGAGCAACGAGCGAGCAGCGGTCAATTGTGGCGAGTACTGTACCTTTCGGGCACGTTATTAATGAATAAAACACAAGGCGTGGATATTCACTGGATTATTTCACCATGATTTTAAATTTTCGATATTTACAGACCATGCTATGGCAGCATAATAGATCGAAATGCACTGTTGAAATGCATTATTTGCTGTATGGTAGTGCTAGCATTTTACCTTTCGGTGGTGAACTAAGAACTATGTAGTTCAAAATACTGTCGATTTTAGAATTATGTCCACTGGTAGTTAGTAACACAATATATATTTGAAAATATAAAGTAACAAGTTAAATACAGGTTAAAGGTCAGGAAAATGTGAAAAAATGCGAATTGATGATTCTTGTTTCTGCGCAATATTTTTGGGAAAATGTATGAATATGTATATATGTATTTACATTGAACTGCTTTTTGAAAACATTTCAGAAATTGAAATCTATGTACAAAAACAATTAATTTACGAAATTCACTACAGTGGTACATGTAAAGGTCGCAGTTTGCTCGTAATCTTCAAGGTACCCAATGCGTTAATTAGTTAAAACTCTCTTACACAAAACTCAAAAATACTGAAAAAATCTCGGCTGTAAGTGAAAATTAGCGGTTTTAGGTATATAATAATCTTCACCCAGTACTTAAGTTTTTTGATTACAACTTGAAACTTGCTGCGACTATTGAAGACCAAACTACTTTTAAGTCGGGATCAGACATTCACACCTGATGGGACCTGTAGGTATACTGAACAAAAAAAATTTATAACAGTGAACACCCATTTTTGTTGTTTCATGCATTGCTGTCAAAAATCTAGATTTCTACATCTTTAAAGAGAAAATTACACACCTTGAAGAATTAAGCTAACAAATGTGATCTGAATTAGTGGTTAGCCGGTTAGACATCGCATCACAAACAAAACATCGTTCTTGCACGAATAGACGTTTTACATGAATTCGACCCTCAGTTAATTAACACTAGCGTGTAATTTTAACAAAACAACGCTAAAAACCATTTTACGTCAGAAAATACAAAATTGCGTCCTTTTGCAGATTACATAGTAACAATAAATAATAGCTAATGGCTCGCAGCAATAACTCGATCAGTAAACAATATTTTTGGCTTTTTCTAGCTGCTGGGTGTAAATGATGTTAGCATATGTTGTAGCTACTAAAGTTTCGGGTGCGCTCCACACTCCCCCGAAGGGGTCCCAGGTTTGCGACTGGAGTAGTTTGACCGTCTTTTGGGGCTTGTAAAACCAGGACTTTTTCGCGGGGTTAGGTCCCGAGTGCCCTTGTTGAAAGTGTTTGGAGAGCTTTGCAGTGCATGAAGGCGATGGCTATAAAACGTTTGAGAAAACATGATAACGTGAAATGAAACAGTTTAGCGTTAGTGATAAGAATGAGGTTGAGTCGTCGTATTACCTCTTTTTATATTGCTCCTCATATTTTTATCTCGCCGCTACTGGGTATAACCCCACTCAACACCCAATGATTTTTTGTAAACGTGTCGAGTGGAGGATTGTTTTAGCGCTATGTCTAACAAATAAAACTCAAAGCGAATAATGTCGTATAATGTTTATGAAAAGCTCTCTAAACATTGTCACTGTCATTTCTCAGATTACAAGGGCAGGTGTGTCGCAATATATGCACATAAATCTATAACTACTGGCGGGTTGGGGGCGATGCAGTTTGCAGTGCTGAATTTACAGGTTACTAATTGCTTTGGCATGATTTTGTGGCAAAGCGAGCAAGCATATATATATTATATATATATCAATGTTCGTACAGCTGTAACAGTTATGAATGTCCAAATTTGTAAATACCTCGAAAACGATTTCAGAAAATTTATGCGGTCTTTTACACATGATAGCATAAGGTGTCGGCAGTGTTAGATGTAATTAAACTCCTGTAGGGTTGTGTACCGCTGTTTCAATTAGAGGTAATACTAACGAACTCTTCTGTGTGACTGATAGTTTAGGATATAGGAAAGACAATAATGTTCGAGGTGATTTCACAGTCCTGAAACGCGTCGTTTTAGGCATGTTTTGTAGAATAATGTGATATTTATAAATATTTTCGAAATTGTTGAGGACGGTGCTACTCTTTTAAGCGGATTTGTCGCATTTTTTAAGTTTTCGAAAGGAAACATGTTTTAACACTGTTATTTAGTTTATTTCGCATAGTTCTCTGAGGCTGCATAGTTGTGAGACAACCACCTTCTAGCATTGCGTAGACGAACGCATTTACATATCGTTAACCCAATTGATCTTTTCCAGATTTTCCGAAAGTATTTATCTAAGTGTACTACTATCAATTCAGTAAATTGTATGCTTAAAATGGCTTCCTGCAATATCTGTAACACTGTTTTCTCGCGAAAAGATCACTTAACTAGACATATTAAATCAGTACACACCAACATGCGTGCAAGTGTCACTGGTGTGGTAATACTTTCGCTCGCAAAGACGGCCTAAAACGACACGTCGAAAAACAGTCCAACTAACTCGACGAATTCCTCACCGTTGATTAACAATCAACATCACGTCAAGGCTCGATGTCTGACGCAGTGCAACCGTGTCCTCCACAGGCGTCCAGTACGGTTATGCAACAGAAGTCGGCGTCAATTCCATCAACGTCTAGCGCATTGCATCAGCAGTCGACGGCATCGATTCCATCCACGTCTAGCTCAATGTTGCAACAACCACAGAGGACAAACAAGGACGAGTCAGCGAACCTCGATATTCTGCAACGCATGGAGCAGGATATGGTGGATGAACCACCGTCAAAGACCCGACGCGTCGAAGATGATTTAGACGATTTGATGGTTATGGCGAATGCGATCAATAGCGTGGGTTAAAGCGCTCAAGGGATACCTTACCAGCTATTATCTGGTACCCAATGAGCTGACTCTTGATCTATCAGTATTCCTACAGCAATCGAAAAACTTTTGAGGAATCTGGTTGAAAAAAAGCGACGTCGAGGTATAAAGTTGTGGATTAGCGTTCAGTGTGTGCTGTGTAAACTGGATGGGTCGGTGATGACCGCACATTTCAACACTAGGTCCTGTTCCATTTTAGCGGGCTCAAATATTGATGACGAAATGAGCGTCATGTTTGGCGACCTTGTAAAGAAACTGGACGATTTCCAAGGTAAAGGATCTGGTTGGATTCTAGAGGATATACAACACGGTGACGTGCACATTAGCGTCTACCGTCCTCTTCGCGGATCGACGTACAAACAACTTCCGTTGTATATGCGCAACAAATGTGCTGTGCTCAACATTAAGAACAACGATAATCGATAATTCCTTTGGAGCGTCATTGCAGCATTGCACCCGATAAACCATACGCAACATCCACAACGTGTCGGTAATTATGAGCGATATACTGATGGCATTGACATGACTGGAATAGACTATCCCGTCAAGTTATTAGACATTCCACGGTTTGAAAGGCAGAATAATGTAGCTACAAATGTATACGTACTAGAAAATAATATTGTTTTCCCCTTGTATATATCTAAAACCAATCATGAACGGTATATTCATCTTTTATTTTGCGATAACCATTACGATGCGTAGTCTGAATGCTTTACTGCATGATCAACGACGTCACCGTCGCAGGAAATATTTCTGCGACAAATGTCTTATCCCCTGCTATTCCAGCGAACAACGCGACGAACATCTCCAGAGATGTCGAAATGACAAACCTTCTCGCGTCAAGACCCCACCCGACAATTCCACTCTAAAATTTACCAACTTACATCGTATGCAGCGTTCCTCATACATGCTTTGCGCAGACTTCGAATGTGTACCCGAAAAAATTCATTGTTGTACACCATCTACAACCACATCCTTCCAGAACCCATATCAAAGACATGTACCCTGTGGATATGGTTTGGTGGTGAGTAACGGATGCTGCAGCGATCGTGTGGAAATCGGAAACCCAACTATTTATCGCGGTCCCAACGTAGTTAAAACATTTTTACAGAATGTCATTCAGTTAACCAAACAATTTCAGATAAAATACACAAACGAACAATAAGTACTCAACATGACAGACGCTGACAAAATTGATTTTATCAATTCAATAGACTGTTATTTGTGTGGAGGGTATATGAATCGGGAGGAAAAAAGCTAAAGACCATTGTCACCTTTGTGGCAGGTATAGTGGTGCAGCACATTTGAAATGTAACATTGGCTATCGTCTCAGTCGAGATGTTATAGTGTTGTTCCACAACCTGCGACGGTACGATGGTCACCTTATCATGCAAGAACTTGGCTCCATTTGCGCTGAAATGTGTCATGAAGTTGACTGCATCGCTAAATGGATGGAAGACTACATGTCGTTCTCCATTAAACAGAAGGCTAAAAGGCGATGCAGCCCAGCTGATTCATTCAAAGTGCTGGAATCAAGTGCACATGATGAAAGTGATAATTGCTGGGACGAAAACCAAGAAAGAATCGATTTCATCCTCGGATGTGACGACACTACCGTGGCTGACGATAGCGATGGCGAATCACAATACCGATTCAAAATAAGATTCGTCGATACATCGTCTCTCCAAACCCTGGTGGAAAACCTTAAGCAAAGCGGTGTTGACAGTTTCCAAGCAATCACCAAGTGTTTTGGTGATAAACGTGAACTTATGCTTCGTAAAGGGGTTTATCACGAATATATGGATACGATCACCAAATTTGATGACAGGACGCTTCTTTCACAGGCGATATTTCATTCATCTTTGAGCGGCGAAGGAATTTCCGACGCAGATTACACGCAGGCTTAATCAGTGTGGAATGAAATGAACGTCGAAACACTTGGTCAGTATCACGACCTTTATCTAAAAACTGACATTTTGATTCTCTAGGATGTATTCGAAAACTTTGGTCTCCTATGCTTCGATAAGTACAACCTCGACGCTGTTCACTATATGACGCTTCCAAGCTTTGTTTGGGATGCATGTTTAAGATATACGGGTGTTACGTTAGGTATCCTATCGGATGCAGGCATGTATTCGTTCTTCGAGCAAGGAATACGCAGTGGGGTGTCAGTCATTTCGCATAGACACTGGAAAGCAAACAAGCCTTACCTCGACAGCTATGTTCCCTCAAAACCCACTTCTTATATAGTCGATCTGGATGCAAATAATCTTTATGGTTGGTCTATGGTGCAAAAGCTTCCACATCACACGTTTAAGTGGATGGGAAGAGAGGAAATTGATGGTATGGACAATTGGACAACCGTAGACCCAAATGGTGACATTGGATACATTTTAGAGTAGATCTTGAATACCCAGCGCATCTTCATAACCTTCATAATGACTATCCATTGGCACCTGAGCGAATAGTAGTTACAAATACAATGTTGTCCCCCTACTGCTACGACATGAAACAGATAATAAATGTGAGCAACGCTCCGATTGAAAAGTTTGTCCCCAACCTTGGGAACAAGAAGAACTACATCTTACATCTGCAGAGTTTACAACTGTACCTATCCATAGCAATGGAGCTACGGTGCATTCACCGTGTTGTCTTCTTTTACCAGTCAAACTGGATGGGACCCTATATTTTTCTCAACACAGAAATGCGCAAAAGGGCTCGAAGTGCGTTTGAAAAGGACTTTTACAAACTAATGAACAATGCTGTCTTTGGAAAGACAGTGGAAAATGTCCGAGGGAATGCTGACATCAAGTTGGTTACAAGTCAGCAAAAATATGGTAAACTTGTAGCAAACCCTCGGTATTCCATGTGTTCAATTTTCAGTGAAAATCTAGTTGCTGTTAAAATGCAACGCAAAACTGTCCACCTGTGTAAACCAATCTACGTTGGTTTCACAATTTTAGACCTAAATGTCTAATGTACAACTTTCACTATCGATACATGAAGCAGCTTTACGGCAACAGTTGCACGCTGCTGTTGACCGATACAGATTCTTTGTGTTGTGCTGTTGAAACAAAAGATATTTACAAGGACATATTGCAAACATCATCCCACTTCGATACTAGCAATTATCCCCAAGAACACCCTCTTTATTCGTTTGACAACAAGAAGGTCTTGGGTAAAATGAAAGACGAAACTGCTGGCGTTCCAATGGAAGAGTTTGTTGGTCTCCGATCTAAGATGTATATCATCTTGGAATATGGAGGCAAGCAAACCAAGCGAGCAAAGGGCGTCAAGAAGAACGTAGTCAAACATGAAATCCAACACAAAAATTATTTAGACACTTTATGGAACGGGGGCAAAGCACGACATCAGATAAATATGATAGGTCGTCGAAACATTTGTTGAACACTGTATCTCTTAACAAAACTAGCTTGTCAGCATTTGACGACAAGCGATATATTCTGGACGATGGCATTTCCTCCCTTACTTATGGACACTATAATGTGATTAATCAAAATCTCTGACTGAACTGATAAGGGATATTGAGGATGAACGACTTTTAAATGACGATGTTATTAGTCAAAACGACCAGGTTGAGCTTATTAATGATATTGAGAGCGAACAGTTTATGCACATTATTGGTGATGTTGATTTTTTTAATTTGCTTCATGAAATTTATAATGGCGGATATTAAATGCTGTTGCTGTATTTTGCTGTGATCTAATGTTTCTTTGTTAAGTCTGTATTACGGATATTATATCTCCAAACACCTTCAACTATATATTCTGCAAAAAAATTTTTAGAAAGTGAAGCATGATCTTCTTAAAAAGGATGGGTTTCTGTAGTGTTTAGACCTACTGAAATGGATGCGAAGCTTAAGGATATATACTATGACCCCCGCAACGTAGCTGGGTTTTCTACAGCTCCAAAGCTATACCTTGAGTTGAATAAACAGGGGATGAAGGCGAAACTAAAAGAAGTTCAAGAATGGTTGAGAGGGCAAGAGACATATACTTTGCATAAACCTACTGAAATGGATGCGAAGCTTAAGGATATATACTATGACCCCCGCAACGTAGCTGGGTTTTCTGCAGCTCCAAAGCTATACCTTGAGTTGAATAAACAGGGGATGAAGGCGAAACTAAACGAAGTTCAAGAATGGTTGAGTGGGCAAGAGACATATACTTTGCATAAACCACGAAGGGTTAGGTTTAAGCGTCGCCGTACTGTTGTCAAGGGTTTGGGTGATTTATTTCAAGCAGATTTAGCTGATATGTCTAGCTTATCACCTTTTAATGATGGATTTAGGTATTTGCTTGTTGTTATAGATTGTTTCTCGAAATTTGCTTGGATTGTTCCGGTTAAAAATAAATCATCACCCATTATTCTCGCTGGTTTAAAGTCTGTCTTTGAAATTTCATTACCGAATAATTTTCAAACAGATAACGGGAAAGAATTTGTCAATAGTCTTGTGTATGATTATTGTAGAGATAAGGGTATATATATTTACGCCACGAAAACCAAAGAAACTAAGGCTGGCATGGCAGAACGTTTCATACGTACAGTTAAAGCAAAAATTTTATAATTTTTAACTGCAAGAAATTCCGGACGATATATTGATTACCTGCAGCATATAGTTTCAAGCTATAATAATACAAAAAATAGGTATGGTTTTGTTCTTGCAAATCTTAATAACCAAAATGAAGATTTAACAAGAGAAAAGTTATTCCCTGCGATGGATATTGATGTTCGACATAAATTTAAAATTGGGGATGTTGTACGGATTTCAAAAAAAGCTACCATTTGAACGTGGTTTTAACCAACTGTGGTCTCGCGAAGTTTTCACTGTTAATAATCAGTTTCCTTTTGATCCTCCTTGTTGATGCTAATAAAGAAGTTATTCTTGGTAAATTTTATGGTCCTGAACTGCAAAAAGTTTTGGATGACATCTATAAGTTTGAAAAAGTTTTACAAAAACGCAAGACTAGACATGGAACTGAATATCTCATTAAATGGCTAGGGTATCTTAGCTCAATGAACTCATGAGTACATGAGAGAGATCTTAAACCACTATAGGATCACAGTGTACAAGCACAATCATACAAATTTGGGGTACAGTGTACCCATAAAGCTACACATTTCTGGGTATGCCGTACGCAGAGGGCTACAAATATGGGGTACAGTGTACCCATAAAGCTACATATTTCTGGTACACATTACGTAGAGGGCTACAAATATGGGTACAGTGTACCCATAAAGCTACATATTTCTGGTATACCGTACATACAGGGCTACAAATATGGGGTACAGTGTACCCATAAAGCTACATATTTCTGGGTATACCGTACGTAGAGGGCTACAGATTTGGGGTACAGTGTCCCTATATAGCTACAGCGAAGCCGTGAGGTAGTAAATGGGGAGTATGAAATACCTGCAAAATTCTTAAAAAGGTCTGAACACTATACAAATTAACCATGGACCATGCATGTCAAAACTGTGGTCGCGTTTACTCTTCTTGCAGCATTTGTACCGACATAAGAAAAAATGTGGAAATCAACAAAAAACCATGTCTGAAATTGATGTTAAACCTTGTAATTCTTATAATGATAAAGTATTACTACCTTTGGAAATACCGTTCACATGCGTTGTAAGCGGTCAAACTGGGTGAGATCAGACCGTAAGCAATGTTTTGTTTTGTTATAGTATATTCCAAGATAGATATCAGAAACTTGCTGCAGAAATACCCAATCTAGAACTTTATGAAGGTATTCCTTCAGAATTTCCCCAATCAACCGCTGGTAATACTATCCTCATCTTAGATGACCTAATGCTAGAAGCATCAAATGATAAAAAAAATTTGCTGCGTCGTTTTGGAAAATGCGACATGATAAACTAAGTACAATTTTTGTCACCCAAAACTTATATCACCAAGGTAAATACATGCGAACCATTACACGCAACGCACAGTATATGGTGCTTTTTCCAAATTTTCGAGATCAGTCTATGATTTTTACCCTTGGGAGACAAATGTGTCCCTCAAAACCGCAATTTTTCGTGAGCGCTTTTGAACAAGGAACAAAGACACCATATGGATATCTTTTCCTAGATTTGAAGGCGAACACAGAAATATTCTAAGGGTTCGAGAAAAGATATTTCCCAATGATGATCAGATGTAAGTATATGCTTAAAAGGAACTGTATTTTCTTAAAAAGTTCGCAAATAAGAAAACAACAGCTTTTCAGAAACGAAAAATATTAAAACCGAAACTTGTAAAATATCTAACTGGTTATTTCAGCAAATATTATGGCACGTAAAATGCCTGTAGTTCCAGTAAGTTGGCTTGATGTAATGAGAAATGGTGGGTTGCACGAAAAAACTGATGCA
>JASANE010020122.1:0-11162 GCA_030248225.1 Trileptium ribeirensis | reverse complement strand
CATAGTCTAGGAACCACCGTTTGCAATAAAAACTATTGTAAACGGATTGACTTTCTAAAAGGGCACAATAAGTATGAGCCCAAACTTTGGTTTCAACAATCAAGTCAGACAAGCAGAACAATAAAGTATTCAACCCTCCTCTCACGATTGTGAATAATGTCAATACTAGAACAAGTGGCGGATCCGCCGCTACTTCTAAGCTATAAACTCGACATATCATGTAGACTGAAATCTTACCTTGCAGCTTTAGTCGGCGCACCGTTATCGAACTTCCGTGCCTTTGATGTCAATACAAGAACAAATGGCGGATCAGTTACTGCTACTGAGCTACAAACTGAACATATAATGTAGACTGAAATCTTACCTTGCGGTTTTAGTCGGCGCGCCGTTATCGGACTTGCGTGTCTTTGATGTCAATACTAGAACAAGTGGCGGATCCGTCACTGCTGCTAAGCTGCAAATTGGCCATAGATATGTAGACTGAAATCTTACCTTGCAGTTTTAGTTGGCGCACTGTTATCGAACTCCCGTGCCTTTGATGTCAATACTAGAACAAGTGGCGGATCCGTCACTGCTGCTAAGCCGCAAAGTATACATATCATGTAGACTGAAATCTCACCTTGCAGTTGTACTCGGCGTTGGCGCACTGTCATCGAAATCCTGTGCCTTTGATGTTAATACTAGAACAAGTGGCGGATCCGTCACTGCTGCTAACCTGCAAAGTGGACATATCATGTAGACTGAAATCTCACCTTGCAGTTGTACTCGGCGTTGGCGCACTGTTATCGAAATCCTGTGCATTTGATGTCAATACTAGAACAAGTGGCGGATCCGTCACTGCTGCTAAGCTGCAAAGTGGACATATCATGTAGACTGAAATCTCACCTTGCAGTTGTACTCGGCGCGCCGTTATCGAACTCCCGGGCCTTTGATGTCAATACTAGAACAAATGGCTGTAGCAACGACAAATCCATTGTTTTCACCTGGCTTCTAAAACAATCTTCTGTCACATAACAGATTTATAAAACTTATGTCGGGCTAGAAAAATACTTTTACTGTTTAATATCTTGCTGGTAAACCTACATACATTTGAATCAAGTTGCATTTTGAAATAAGAGAATTTATATATAGGCATATAACAGTCATTAGATATTTGCGATCGCAAGCAATTTTTTTTCGGTTTCGTGTAAGGAACAACAGTTCCGCAGCTAATTTATTTACGTAAATTTTTTTATTATAGAGGTTAAAAAATTATAAAAGAGTCAACTACAATTTCTCAAGTAGCCCAAGATCGTTGTTCAATTTCTGAAAACGTCAAGGCTAAGGTTCATGCAAATTTTTTCAAATTGTCTAAACTTCCAGAAAGTATATATTGTGGATTACAGGTAAAAATTGGAGAAAATTTCTACTGTTGTACTAGTAAATGCTCAACGACATTTAACAATTTTATGAATGACGTTATGGTCACAAAAATATGGGCAAAACACTAATATAACAGATATCCCATTCGTATCTACAATGAGGACGCATTAGTATTTCCTGTTAACCTCTTATGGCCTGAATTAATTTACATTTCCAGTATCGATGATCAATCTCTGGTTGTCGCCAAGTATCGAGCAGACAACGCTCGGGTGAAAGAAACGTTTGCCGCCGATGTATCGCCGATCCTCATGCTAAGATTATTGCATGGTACAAAGAAGCAGTTTTTGTTACCTTAAACCAAAATCTTGACATTCACCTGAGTTAATTTTAAACTAAGTAAGATCATTCATACTAAAAACAAGTTAGACCGATAAAGGAAAAAATATACCTGTTTGAAGTAATAACATTGAAGTACATTTGAAGAACATGTGAGTCAGCTAAATATTTTTGTTTTGATATCATAGATCTGAGTGAATTCGAAGACATGAAATCTGAAATTAAAAGCTGATTTAAGCCATAAAAGGATCGAGTATTGAAAATCGAGCGACTGAAAAGGTTTAAAAATTTGAAGCGTTTTTATTTCTCATCTACTAGAATTTGCATATTTATGTAGATTTCGATAATCTACTGCAAAGAGTTTGACGTAGTTCGCTTGATTTTAGAGGCTTCTGTTTTTCAGAAGCCTTTTAGTATCATCGCAAAGCGAACGACAAAAAATGCACATTTAGACATTGGGACGGTCAGTTTAAGTTTGAAACGCGGGTAGATCAGCAAAGTTGTGAAAAGTCATGCTTTACTCTTTTCGGCCAGAATTAGTTTGTGCATCGCGCGATGTTTGACAACTCCAGCCGGCTCCAGAGATCTAACCACTGTGGTACGATTGAAAGCGGCGTAAGCAAACTACTCAGCCGTGTAGGAGATGTCGTTCGATTCCTTAACGAACGTCGCAAACCAAGCAAGTAACAACGCACATTCAAACATTCGTAACACGAAAAACTCTGTTAACGCAACACAATGCGCGTCGATTCCATTTGACCCTGCGGACACGATACGGTTAGGCAATGAAATGGACAATATCTTCGTTAGTTAGTTTGATATTGCGTGTCTTAACAAAAAAGTTGCATTCATGTGGTAACACTTTGAACCTTTTCACTGCATGTATATATGTTATTTTGTTAAGCAAAATATTTGCAAAGAGCCATGATATTAGAATTTGGCAAAAAGAAAACACAGTAATGCTTCAGATGGCATTTTAAGATGGTATACATAGCTACTGTAGCGTCAGTATTAGACTACACCATAAAAATTTATGAGTGTTGTATTGTGATAGCTACATCACGATGTTATTTATACTAGTTTTGTAAGTTACTGTATGGTTTTGTTTGACAAAGCCGGTAAGGTATAGTAAGAAGACTTAAACACAACAGTTTGGCGTATGGTGTCCTATCCACGAGAGATGGATTACTGGTCCTTGGGTCAACGGGTTATTTTGGGTCATATGTATGACCGGGTCACCGGGCGACGGTGGGTGACTTGGTACTTACCCGGTCTATCTGCACTGTATTCCACATAACAGAGCAGTCTCTTCAAGTTATTACAATGTCGTGTTTTGACTGTTTCTTTGTCTGTCGTGCTCTTCCGCAGCGACTCAGTGGAAACTCAGGTACACGTAAGCCAATCTCTTCGACGACAGTTGCTCTAAATACCTAAATTAACAATGAAAGTCCGGACAGGGGGACAGGATGTAGGCAAAAATCCGTTGGGCTGCTTGGTGAAACACGTTCATGCCGTGAAGCCAGGCAACTCGACTTTTAAGCTCCCGGAAATTTCCATGTCGGTATAGTACATTAAAATTGCATGCAATTCGCACTTCAAGCGGCTTCACATGACGACAAAACTACTTCCAAGGCACAACCAAATAGCTTAAATTTAAACTTGAAATCCTACCTAAATATGTCGAGGAATCTACTTTCTGACTAAGGCAGATGTGTGCGCGTGCAAAATGTTTGAGTAGCCTAAGGTTACCTAAAATTAGTTGCTTGCGCACAACCACTAGGTCTGTACACGCGGTCTCATAGCCTTTTTTCCAGCCCGCTAATCCTGAAAATAGTAAACCTATATAGGGGGTTGGAAGTCCATCACTGTTAAAATGAAACTATCGGCATTTAGCTTCGTGATAGTGAGTTCTTTGCCAATAACATTAGCTGCCTCGGTTACGACTAAAGTGTCCCACTTTCATCACTCACGTTCTACCTTCCAATCAGCTTTCTAAAACTAAAGGTCTCAAGCCCTTAAACAAAACATCAGAATATTGGAAATTTATCAGAGCTCCGGTCCAATAAATCGCTCAGTTTAAGGCAGATACTCCCTAACATAGCCTTTTAGACGGAGCCCCTCCCCCCACTAAAATTGAACCAATCGCTCTTTTGAATAGCACCTAGTTAAAGGAACAATTTAATGATATCGATGACAGCCGTCGCTTTTTAAAAAGAAACCGCTAAATGGCTACTGAAGCAAATCACCTAGTACATAATTTTTCAGCGAATGCTTAAAACAGCCACTAAATTATTAGGACATGGCACTAAGCGGGACATCTATGTCTTTTTGGGATGCCGCTAACCAGGCGAAACCACTTAGCAGTCCTTTCAATAAAACTGACTGCTGATCGTGCAGGGGTTATAAACGTTACGGGTACCCGCTACCCAAGGTTAGATCCTTGGACGATCCTCGGATTAGATGCAGTTCCCAGCGGAACACAAGTTGCCAAAGGCCGTCTGTGTGGGGGTAGATGGACGCGTCAAGCCAGCGGGGTACCCAAAAACTTTTCTCTAGTCCACCAATGTTTCCTCATAATTTTACTAACTCTGCATTGAAATTTTGTAATTTAGCTCAGGAATTTTACACGCCTTCGCAAACGGGGATTGGAGGCTATGGTAGAGGAAGGGTGTGCGCAGCCTCGGGGGTTAGCTTATCCGAGATTATTTGCTGCCTATTTGACATTTGTCCATGTTTAATCGTCCACCGTGAGATTCTGGATCCGCCACTGCGCCTACTCCCGAGTATACCCTCTGCCCGCGGGATCAAGATATGAGCCCGTACCCGGCCTAGTTCACGAATATGCGTACCCACGCTCAACATTGGGCTGAAGACCTACCCAAAACGCAATAGTAATCCATCTGTAATAATGGCTTAACAAGCATATGTTCATCAGTTTTCCAACGCCGTTTCTTTAACAAATTTGGAGTATATATTATTATACGATGACTGCTTTGGAAATTGCCTTGTCACTAGGTCTACCGTGACCGGGTCACTGGGTCATCGGGTCCCTACTGTCCGTAATGTGACCGGGTCATCGAGTCACAATATGGTGACCCGGTTCCATCTCTGCTATACACCATTTACATCTTTAATGTACGTATTCACTATATATTGCATGGAATAGTGTAAGCTATTGGTTGATAAAATATCGAAGTGCTGGATTGTATCACACAGAGGAACAATAAAATCTATCTAAATCTGCGTTCACACGGTCAAACATTTAACTCAAAATTTAAGCTCAAAAATTTAATATTGATGAACGTTTGATTAAAAATTTACTCTTATTTTAGTGTCAAATTACGGCAAATCTCAAAGCTTAAAATTTTTCAATGTGATGTTAAATTCTGTACTCTAATTTTTTTAGCTATGTTGTTTTTCTGTGATCGACTAAAGTAATATTATTTAACCGTTTGAACAATGTTCAATCTTTAAATTCCAACAAAAAATAAAAAATGCTTTCAAATTTGGATCATGTTTTGACCTAAAAGTAAAACTTTGAACGTGTGAATAAGCTTTAAGAATTAAGCAATTGAGAAATAATTACAATTTAAAAGCGTTTAAAATCCAAGCAAACACTAGTAAAATGATAGTATTTCGAGGTTGTAGTTAGTTCTACCATATATTCGACATAATCAGCGCTGCGATAAAGATATAATTATTATCGCTGTGGCTATCCAATCAAGCGCAGATTTTGTTAACGAATATTTCATGCATACAGTTGCCATATATGAAGAAAACTTCACATATACGCCCCGAAATGCCTATTATCTTAAATTCCATTCATAGGGACTGTTAATGTACATGGAAACCCTACTGTTTACATATAAACCATAACTCCTATATGTAATGCAACATAACATTCTCCCAAAACCAATAAATCAATATTTAAGATATGCTGTTCAGCTTTAGATATACTATGACATTTTCGGCCGAAACAGTATTAATTAATGATTTAATAACTTGTGCGAAAACTGGCCTATAGGCGGGGCGAGCATTCGACGGGTCTTGAACTTAGTTAGCGTCCAGTGGTCTTCAACCAGTGCGGGCTTTCACTATTCATGTGGAGCCGTAGCTAAAGTTAGCTTGACAATGCGCACCATATGTCCAATGAAAATTGAAAACGTGAAATTTATACTTTTATTTTTTTTATTTTAAATTTTATTATTATTATAATCGTTTTTCGGCGCTATGCGATTTGGCACACTGAGACAAATTAAATAGTGTCGAAATGAGCTTGATAAAGCAAACTTTCAAAAAGTTATAGAGAAAACGGAATTACGCCAGAATAAGAAGGTTCTAGATTTTGAACAAAATATTGAACGTTAAAACCCTAAAGTTAATACATGCAAAGTTAAATACATATAATTTTGCGATAGAGGAGCAACGGTAGCAACAGGGCAGGTGATTACAATTTCTTTAGGTATACAAAGTTGGTCTCTTCACAACCAAATAATTGAATCTATTAACACTTAAGTTTTATGTTAGCGTGGAATAACAATATTATCATTTATAAGGAAAATTTGAAATCGTTTTGTAGATACCGATGATATGGACTAACCTAGAGCTGAAATAAATTTCTACTCATCATTTTATTTGATGTCAGTTTGCTTTAAGCTTACTCTCGGAAAGGTGGGGTTGACTCTTCAAACACGTGGTATGCTCTAGATTTTTGGAAAGTTCATATCATAAACCTATAACATAGCGATAATATTTATGAATTTAAATTTGTTTTAAATCTGTTGAATTTAAATATATTTTCAGCCACACGTTGTACATTAACAAGTATATCAATGAGAGCAAATGATTTACTTTCACTTGGTCTAAATCTTAGTTAATTAAATATCAAGAAAACACAATTTTTATTCAACCATTTTATATCAGGTGAACAATTTTGTATGATGGACAATCGTGAAAGACAGTACTAGATAAAACAAAGTGACTAATTCGAAAGCCGAAATTGATTTTGAATTTTTATTAATATATATTAGTGTATATGTGCTCATCATCGTAGTTGGAGGACATTTTACAACCATAGCCTTCGTTTTGAATACCAATCAGTACTAATACATGAACGCTTTAGTGATTTAGTGTTCCAGGTTTACTACGATGATTCCCGATAACACTATCCATTTCTTTTAAACTTTAGGTGTTTACTCCTTGGTTGCTTTTATCGAATCAGTTGACAATCCCAAAAGATTATTGCGAACAAATCATGATTTTCACTTATATATACACGTGTATAATTTTCAACGCAGAAACAGGTTGTTGTTTATTCGCGATCACTATTTCGGGAATTTGTAACGTAATTGAATAACCGCGTTCACTTACAACACAATAAGGCATTAGACAAGAGGACTAATTCTACAACGCGTATCTTTCTCGCACTGTTTTACCCTTATGAACGCGTATGCAACTGCACCGATTCGCCATGTCACAGTTGATGCGCTGTCACAAACGCAGCGAATTGCGAAAATGTACGTGAAAATCCTTTTCTTTTGTTGGTCACATGGTTCTGCTTCGCGTTCACTAGGCTACATCTACCGATATCAGCACTCTGAACGGGAATTTTTGTATGACTAAGTTTGGGAATTTGACAAAAGAATATTCTGGTGTACATACCTAAAGTTTACCCAACCATAAAGGCGACAAAGCGACCCGCGGTAACTCACGCAACATGCGCCCGGACCGTTTTTTATATTTATAAACTATATTTCTTTTCCAACGTTGTTGGCTCAATAAAACGAGAAAACTCATTATTTCAGCATAATTGTTGTAACGAAATCAATGATAAATGCATATTTTTAATCACAAATTATATCAAATAGTTTATTTGAGTTAACAGCACTGTTATTAGTGCAATCAATATCTATTAAACATACGGACAATGAAACCTAACAAATTTTCTACAATAATTCGGACACTCCGGCGCAAACGAGAATAAGTGAGCAAAATCACTCACAAATTGCCTATTAATGAAACATTGCTGCTAGAAAACCTAAGCTGAACCTGCGAGCCAAACAAAGAACTTTATATCCTTAAAGCAAGAACAGCTTAGTGACGGGTATAAAGCTAATAGAAAGCCCTTAGCTTTAGACTATGGCTCAGGCTTAGGCCTAGTATATTAACGGTGGCACAACCTGCATATAGCCTACGCGCCGAAGTTTTCCTTTAGCCGCACTTGCGATAATATAAGTTTGTCCCAAGTACAGCATAATCACCTTTTGGCTGTTTTACTCACTTACACGCTTCAGTTTCGTTTATGAATTGAACACAGAATATTGACACATAAATTTTCGCCTTACGTGCAGTTAAATCTTTATGAAAAATCACGAGATCAGATGTTGCGTTAGCGGCCATTTTGAAATTATCGACTAAACGATTGACTAACACCTGGAAACATATATCAAAAATTCAAAAATTTATCATGATAACGAATATGGTGAAAACTTAAACGTTGAATGAAAATTATAACTTAAATTCCAAACTTTCAATATCATAATTTTAAATCGGTTGAATGCTTCGATGTTACTGCCAGAACGATTATTAAATTCCAGAACTTACTTTTTTGAAAATATCGTGAACGAATGCACTACAGCAAAAATTCCAAACTGACTCTGGAACCCCGAACAGGTTTGCAGTGTACCGCTGTTTAAATAAGAACAATTCTTCGCTTGCTGTATAGATTCAAAGTTTTAAATTTGACGACACATGAAGTATATCATATCGCTCTCTCATCTTCGTATGTAGGATGTAAGATTCTCAATATTCGTTATGGTTATATGATTAAAAAACTTCAAAAAAGTACTAAAATAGCATTTTTAGTAATTAAGACATTTTTTCAGACCACAAATAGTGTTTAAAACTCAGAGTAGTGAGAGCTGACAAAGAACGAGAATATATGGGACGTTTCCGGAATAAAATTAGACATTGATTATGCATTAATCATATAGTAAATGTTTGAATTCTGTATAATGCGAAAATTTTATTGATACATATACTAGTCTTATTTTTTACGTTGCCGCTGTGGTTTGTTCAATAAAATAAGGCTGGCGGGTCATGTTTATATATAGGTCGCAATTGCATATATCGCTTACTTATAATAAATTTTTACTTCTATTCGCATAGTTTTTCCGTCGACGTCGAATTATTACAAGAAACAGCTCAAAATATCATACATACTCATAGGGAAGGGTGGTTATTCCGTCGAGCGTCAGACTCCCTTGACACAAAACGAAGGTTACCCTACCGCCTTTCTCACCAGGCTCAGGCACTCCTCCCCAAAGAACAAGCGCCAAACGCTAGTGGATAATTTTAGGAAAAAATCAGTAGAAAATTAGGAAAAATTTTAGGAAAATTGCCAAAAAATTGCCAAAAGTCTCAGTATATTTCGAAAAATTATCCCCACTAGCCAAAGATAACTGAGGTCGACCTCTCCACTCGCTTCCCTAAATACCAACTAATCCCAGGGCCCTCGTAATTCGTGCATGTACGAGAGTATAGTCCACTGATCTAGCTATGTCATTTACTTAAAACAATTAAAACGAAATATGTACACATCACTTGGTTAACGCACAATGAAGGACATGTCAGCCGAATTTTGACCATTTTGTTATAGACTGTTTAAACTATAAAGATATGTTCACATTGCGTCCGATGCTAGTCTTTTCTACCTGTTCCCATCCGATCCGATTTATGGTCTCAAGATATCTGGTCCGAACTGGTACTACCAAATTGCAATATGAAATGCATTCCTTATGTATGTATATGTATTTTTCACTTCGCGTTATTCCGTTCAAATCAGGCACAATTGTACATGCTCTATCGGATCCGAGCGGATACAACGTTTTAAGTCTATGTACAATATACTCACAAATCCATTATGGTCGAACTGGAACAGATGAGATCGTATCGGATCGAACACAACGCGATCACGACGCCTTTGATACGGATAAGTTTTGGAGCACATGCAAAGCTCACATATAGGGCACAAGCATGTTTTAAATGTCGCACAGGCTATGAAATTGAAAATTTGTTTTGAAACCAAACGTTGAAAACAAAGTTTCTTTACCTTTCACGGATCCAGCTGTAAAAACTCGTGCCATAAAGTAATGGATTGCGTCGCTTAATACATTATTGCTGACCGTGTCCGTATATATTATAGGAAAGTATTACTTTGTTCATGTTTCAAATCCTCAAATGTAAAATTTAAAAATTGCGCTCACTTGATCAGACGGAATCTTCATTTGCAGCCGCAGTGTTGCGAGCAGTTGAATAAGGGCATCTATAAGGGCAGATAAGTACTCCGATCGGCGTTTACAATTGTCCATGGCGAAACATGACAGATTGCTAAAAAGACATAACGTAAGCATATGACAGAATTACATAGATCTAAACATCGTAACATCTTTATCAAGAGTGCATTACGGAAGAGTATGACACTTCCCTGCACTCATGTATTAGCAAGTGTTTGATGTCGCTGGCGTTTTCGGCCTAACCCCCCAGTTTCTGGGGGTAGCTCGGACCCCCCTCCAGATTTTTTTGGGAGGGGGGGTCGGTCGGATCCCCCAATTTCGGGGGGGGGGGGGGGTTCGGTGCATAAGCAGCTGCTTTTCAATTATCTCAACTCGGGTAGTCAATTATCTAGTGGAAGAATAATGTTGCACATTGCAAAAACATTTCAACCGTAAAAACCCGTTGCCTAGTGTTGTATCGACTAACGTAAGTATAACATAACCACATGTAAACTATTGTAGTTGACGTGGACTGCGTGTAACAGTTGTAGCCTAGGCATGTAGCAAACAAAATTTAGCAATAACAAATTTGTTATATTGTTTTTTCTCAGATCTAGCTCATTTCTAACAAGCACAAACTCTGAAATCGTTAAACATTTAAAAGAGACATGACTAAAGGTAGCAACCGACTGAAAAAGACTAATTTTAGAAAGATCCATATTTGGGGAGTTAATCCCACTGTCCTTGTGAAATTGTCATGCAGCGTAACTGAATCGCGCACAGCTCGGAACTGCGTAAAACAGCGGTGGAGTACATATATTTTATCAACCACTCTTTTCCAATGCTAATGCCTACCGTGCCTATTATAAGCTTTAAAATTATATCGATCATTTATACACTTCGGTTAGTTTATATAAGATCCTAACATACATTACATAAATAAAATTCATTTCATTGGTCAAATTCACATGGAAATATGTTTATTTTATACGATAACAATTACATAGATTTACAAATGACTGCTCAGTAATTTATAGTGTTTAACAGTAATCGGTTTTACTTATTTTTGCTTCTAGTTCCACATCTGCTATGGTACAAACATCAAAAATATTATAGCTATAATGGGTCTAACCAATAATATTATGTTCACTCGCCCTAAGAAGAATGGTTTCAATTTAATTTGCAAAATAT
>JASANE010020121.1:0-16656 GCA_030248225.1 Trileptium ribeirensis | reverse complement strand
CGTATGTGAAACTACCTATTAACAACAACGAGATTCAGAACTGTGAGTTCGTGGGCTCTAAATTAAAAACGAGCTGCCGGTTTTCAAAATTTAAAAATTTTGACCTAGAAGGTGAAGGCTCGCGGAAAGTGTTTTGAAAAATAGGGGCTAAAAATGTTGAAAAATTGAAAATTGGCAAAAATCGAGGTAAAATTGCTAAAAATTTGGGCGCAAAACTCTTGACAAAATACAGGCAAAAATTAAGAAAAATTCTAATCTCAAATATCTCGAAAAATTTCCACCTCTCGACCACCGAGTACTGGACACCAGACCATCTCAAAAACAGAGCATAAAAGAATGATTAACAACATATTAAAATGGTTGATTTAAATCTAGTCGACTAAGTTTAATTCCATGAATAATTAGTATATATTTGCACTAACTTTTATGTCTTGCAGAGCAGATCTTCGATGTAAAGACGAGTTTGAACTTTTCTGTGCGATATATGTTAAGTGTGTGCGTACAAATTGTTCAACACCCGGAAGACTATGTTACACTTCAATTGTTAGCATAAAATAGATGTGCGTTAAAAGATTTTGTAATGTATGTAGGTACATACATGGACCCAGGTCCGACGTACAAAGGAGGGCGCGCCCGCTTCTCGATCACAGGCGCATCAGCGGCCGGGAGGGGTCGGGCGCGGCATCGGTGTCGCCTAGGAGTCCGGCCCCTGCCACGCCGTCAGGCAGGCATGTACCATCTGCTCAGGGATGCGGATGCGGAGGCGGGCCTAGCTACCCGCCGCCCTCCGAAGTGGCGGAACTTCAGGGGCTCCGTGTTCATTTTGGCAGAAATTTCAAAGTGTGGGGAGTTTTGTAACAAAAGCTACGAAATATTTTCATGTAGTTTTACTGCTATGCAAAAAAAAAAAAAAATTTTCAAGCTTTAAAACGACGTTTTTTAGCGTTAAAAATAATGGTAATTAATGTTTAATATCAGATATAACAGTAATTAATGTTTAAAATCTATTTGCATACAAAAAACCAATTATTTTTTTGAGAAATAAAAAAATTTAGATTTTAGTTTAACTTTTTGGTTTTTGCCACATCGGTGGACCAGTCTTTGAGAAAAATCTCACTGCAACATGAGGGACTCCGAAAGTGGGAGCTCCCCCATCTACCCTAGCGCGGCTGACAGGCGTGGGGGTTGGACCCGGGGCGGAGGAGGTAACCCCCTTATGAACATGTATGGGTAAGTCTTTTCAAACTCGCGCCAGCGTACTCGTTCGAACAAATTACAAACTGTGTGGACAAATTTTTCGACGGGATGGCATCGCGACAAATATTACATCTCATTTAACTTCTTAGCCAAATTACAAAATATTTTCTCACAATTCGAAGTGATTTTTTTTTTTGCGGAATGTTGTGTGCGCGAAATAAGCAAATCAAAAGTATAAATGTAACTGGTAGCAGTAGAAAATTAACCCGGGAAGCCTTGACAATTATATTTGGTTTACTGTACAAGGATCAACTTTTAAACACACATTTGACGCATTGTAGGATGCGGGGTATTGACTATGCGGCGGCTTTCTCACCTGTAGGCCTTAGAATAGTATACCGATTCCGCACAAAATTAATGTTGCATCGTCTCGTAACAAAATAGCATTAGGGAGCCGTGATGACCCCCGTTCCTGACACTCACATGTTAGCCCTCGCCCCGTTCGCGACGCGGGCGCCTTTTCGACCTAACCCCCAGTTTTTGGGGCGTTGAGACGCCCCGAACCACCCTTGTCTTCCGGGGGGGGGGGGGACCCCCCCCCCCCGAAAAAAATGGGGGTTCCGACCGAGGACGCCCCGAAAATAACTTGGGGCTGTCCGAGCTACCCCCCAAAAAGCCGCATCTGGGGGGTCAGGCCGAAAACGACCGCGTCATCAAACACGGGCTAACATGTGAGTACAGACAGTGTTGATACTCTTCCCTGAATGCACTCTTGTTGTTAGTAATTAGATTTAGGATAATAAAATTTATGTTTCCGGTAGTCGACTTAAACCATTTGTAGCCCTTTTGGGGGCGCTGGCGTTCAAGTCTCAAAATTACGATGGTATCTGCTTATTTGATGTTGTTATAAATCGGTAGGAACAATTTATATGAAACCGTCTCTACATACCGTAACTGCCCATACATGAGTAGAGGTAAACATATTTAGACCTCATGAAGACTGGCGCACTTTTTTAGCACTATTGTCAAAGGTGACAAAATTTTTAAGGAGGAAGTTGGAGGAGACGCCGGAAAATTAAAAATGACGAAAAATAGAGAGAGATACCTAAAAAAACGTTTGGCTTTGCATGGGACACCCGGCGTCCCTGACTATCTACCACGCTGAGCCGACGGGCTTTCGGCAGCTCTTTTGTATATAACGAAAATTAATTTTATGCCATATTAACGTCCGACTAGATTTTACGCGATATCTCGGGAAAACCTTAATTCACTCCACTTAACCTGAATATTTTACATTCATCTTACCGAGGATAAACGAATATATTTTTGTTTCACTACATGAAAACGTGTACCGAAATTAAAAAATGCAAGCGTCCCGCACAAATAATTAATATATTGTAATATTAGCTAAAAAATTTCTAATTATATATAATTATTAACAAGGCACGATAGTTCATAACAATCAAAGTGTCGACTTGTATTTAAGCCCACCACCGATCGCTTTACACACTTTTTTTTTTATTCTGACCACGAAACGCTCAACCGGGAAATTTGCGGACCCATACCGAAGATGATTACGTTTAAAATGTTTATACTTTCGTTTGGCTCGAACGTTTTTATGAGTTCAATATCACTCAAAGTCTAAAATTTGAAAACCCGTATTTCCTTAAAAATACCAAACAACATATGTGAGAGTAAAACTTTTAGGTGAACGTATGTATCGATTTTATCATTTTCCAAAAGAAATTTCTGCGGAACTCTTTAGGCATACCATGCTCATACGGGAGAGATACAGTCTTCTTTCCGTCCGGGCCCTGTCTGGAGAAAAGAGCCTGATCCCCATGAGGTTTTCACTTTTTCCCCGGCCCGAAAATACCTGCTTTACCCCTTCGGACTTCAGATCTATGCACGTATTACCAACTGAGATTTTGTGTGAAAATATTTGTTGAACATGTAGCCGACAATCGTTCTGTTTCTCGGCCATTTTAACCAAGTCATTTTGCATTGACTGAAAATTCAAACAAAAATTCCCCAAATTTTAGAGAACAAAAATTTGTATAATCGAATTTGAATTAAACGGGTTTTGTTTAATTTTTAGAGCCAATTTTATTGCACGAAGTCATATTGCATTAAATTTGTCCGTAACGTACATCGAAATGCAAAAATTATACGCATCACGGAACCAACTCCAAATTGAGAATAGCCAACATCCTGTTTTTGTAAACAATGCGTAATTCCTTACATTTGAATCTCAACGAGATCCGACTTTTTTCAAGGTTTGCTATTCGATATCGGCTATTACAAAGTAGGAAGGTTGTGCACCCCATTAAACGGACTCTGACATCGTAATATTACCTACAAATTTTATAGTAATTTTGGAAATCACTCAAAATTGTAGTTTGTGTAGTACAGAATCTGTATAGGAGTATGACGCATCGGGCTTTGAGAACATCCAGTCGCTTGCCTTTACCAGTTAGCGCTTCTGTTATGTTATTTCGTTTTGTAGCTTTTTTACTGTTGTATATAATATAGCAAAATTTTGATCACTCATCTCTGCCCAAGAAGATTATGCGCACAGGAGGGCTATATATGTATATATAATCCATGCTTGTACCAATTACGGTTGTGTATCAGCAACGAAATCTCTACAAAAGAGCAGAAATGAGTGATCAAAATTTTGCTATATTATATACAACAGTAAAAAAGCTACAAAACGAAATAACATAACAGAAGCGCTAACTGGTAAAGGCAAGCGACTGGATGTTCTCAAAGCCCGATGCGTCATACTCCTATACAGAATTATCTTGTACTACACAAACTACAATTTTGAGTGATTTCCAAAATTACTATAAAATTTGTCAATTTATATTTTACTATGTCAGAGTCCGTTTAATGGGGCTGCACCAACCTTCCTACTTTGTAATAGCCGATATCGAATAGCAAACCTTGAAGAAAGTCGGATCTCGTTCGGTTTTTCGCTAACCCAATCTCGGCAAAAGAAATTCAAATGTAAGGAATTACGCATTGTTTACGAACAGGATGTTGGCTATTCTCAATTTGCAAAAATTTGGTTCCTGATGCGTATCATCTTTGCATTTCGATGATTCTACGTTACGGACAAATTTAATGCAATAGTGACTTCATAAATAAATCGGTCTTATAATTAAACGAAACCCGTTTAATTCAAATTCGATTATACAAATTTTTGTTCTCTAAAATTTGGGGAATTTTTGCTTGAATTTTCATCAATGCAAAATGACTTGATTTAAATAGCAAGAACAGAATGATTGTCGGCTACATGTTGACAAATATTTTGGCGCGAAATCTCAGTTGACTAAAACGCATACATGCATGAGATCTGAAGTCCAAAGGGGTAAAGCAGGTATCTCCGGGCCCGGGTTGGGGGAGAGGGTATGGAACCTCATGGGGATCAGGCTACTTCTCAGGACAGGGCCCCGGACGGAGGGATAATCCTATCTCTCCCCTATGAGCATGGTATGCCTAAAAGAGTTCCGCAGAAATTTCTTTGCGAAATGATAAAATAGAATAGTTGGTGCGTTCACCTAAAGTTTACTCTCACATATCGTTGCTTTTGGTATTTTTAAGGAAATACGGGTTTTCAAATTTTAACTTTGATAATCTGAACTCATAAAAACGTTCGAGTCAAACGAAAGTATAAACATTAAACGTAATCATCTTCGTCTGGGATTGCAGCAAATTTGCCGGTTAGAACGTTGGTGGTCAGAATAGAAAAAAGTGTGTAAAGCGATCGGTGGTGGGCTTGAATCCAACAGAGTCGACACTTTATAATATTATGAACTATCATGCCTGCTTCATAATTTGTATATAATTTGTCAAAATTTTAGCTGATACCTACAATCTGTAATTATTTGCTGCGGGAGTTATTTGCATTTTTAATTTCGGTACACCGTTTTCATGTATAAAACAAAAATATATTCGTTTATCCTCGGTAAGATGAATGTTAAATATTCAGGTTAAGTGGAGTGAATTAAGGTTTACAATCTCGCATAAAATCTCATCTAGTCGGACGTTAATATGGCATAAAATTAATTTTCGTTATATACAAAAGAGCTGCCGAAGGACCGTCGGCTCAGCGTGGTAGATAGTCAGGACACCGGGTGTCCCATGCAACCAAACGTTTTCGTCTCTCTCTATTTTTTCGTCGTCGTTAAATTTCCGGCATCTACTCCAACTTCTCCTTAAAAATTTTGTAACTTTGACAATAGTGCTAAAATACGCGTCAGCTTCATGAGGTCTAAATATGTTTACCTCTACTCATGTATGGGCAGTTACGGTATGTAAGACAGTTTCATATAATATTCCTACCGATTTATAACAACATCAAATAAGCAGATACCATCGTAATTTTGAGACTTGAACGCCACTTTCATAGCACCAGGCTACAAATGGTTTAAGTCGACTACTCAAAACTAAATTTTATTATATTCAATCTAATTACTAACAACAAGAGTGCATTAGGGAAGAGTATGACACTTGTCTGTACTCACATGTTAGCCCGTGTTTGATGACGCGGGCGTTTTCGGCCTGACCCCCAGATCAGCTTTTTGGGGGTAGCTCGGACCCCCCCAGTTTTGTTTGGGGCGTCCTCGGTCGGAACCCCCATTTTTTTTGGGGGGGGGTCCGAGCTACCCCCCCCCCAGAAACAAGGGTGGTTCGGGGCATCTCAACGCCCCCAGAAACTGGGGGTTCAGGTCGAAAACGCCCGCGTCGTCAAACACGAGCTAACATGTGAGTGCAGGGAAGGGTCATACGCTCCCCTAATGCATTTTTGTTAAGAACAATGCAGCATTAATTTTGTGCGGAATCGGTATACTATTAAGGCCTACAGGTGAGAAAGCCGCCGCATAGTAAATTGCCGCATATTACAATGCGTCAAATGTGTGTTTAAAAGTTGATCCTTGTACAGTAAACCAAATATAATTGTAGGGCTTCCGGGTTAAGTTTCTACTGCTACCACTACATTTATCCTTTTGATTTGCTTATTCACGCACGCAACATTCCGCAAAATTTAAAGTCACTTCGAATTGTGAGAATATTTGTAATTTGGCTAAGAGGTTAAATAGATGTAATATTTGTAGCAATGCCATGCCATCAAAGATTTGTTAGCACAGGTTGTGATTTGTTCAAACGAGTACGATAGCACGAGTTTGAAAAACTTACCCATACATGTTCATAAGGGGGTTACCTCCTCCGCTGAGGATCCAACCCCCACGCCTGTCAGCACTAGGGTAGATGGGGGACTCCCACTTTTCAAATTGCTTCATGTTAGTGAGATTTTTCTCGAAGTCCGTCCGCCGATGTGGCCGAAACCAAAAAGTTAAACTAAATCTAAATTTTTTTATTTCTCAAAATAATTGTTTTTTGTATGCAAATGATTTTAAACATTAATTACTGTTATATCTGATATTAAACATTAATTACCATTATTTTTAACGCTAAAAAACGTCGTTTTAAAGCTTGAAAATATTTGCATAGCAGTAAAACTACATGAAAATATTTGGTATTTGTTACCAAAATTTATTCCCCCCACACTTTGAAATTTCTGCCAAAATGAACACGGAGCCCCCTGAAGTTCCGCCACTTTTCGGAGGGCGGTGGGTAGGCTAGCCCACCTCCACGAGTCGCATCCCCTGACAGATGGTACATGCCTGCCTAGACGGCGTGGCAGGGGCCGAACAGGTAGGCGACACCGAACAGGATGCGCCCAACACCCCCCTCCCGGCCGCTGATAGGCTTACGTCCCCTGTGAGGCGGAAGGATGCCCGAGAACAGGCGACACCCTCCCTTGTACGTCGGACCTGGGTCCATGTATGTACCTACCGTGCGTACAAATCTTTTAACGCACATCTATTTTATGCTAACAATTGAAGTGTAACATAGTCTTTCGGGTGTTGAACAATTTGTACGCACCGCTTAACATATATCGCATTTTACAGAAAAGTTAAAGCGTTTTTTCCATCTTTTACATCGAAGATCTGCTATTGCAAGCAGTAAAAGTTAGTGCAAATATATCTAATTATTCATGGAATTAAACTTAGTCGACTGAGTTAAATCAACCATTTAATATGTTGTTAATCATTCTTTTTTATGCTCTGTTTAGATCGTACATGCCCCAGGTCTGGTGTCCCACGGGGGTGCTCCGGGTGGTCGTCAAGGTGGAATAAATTTTCGAGATATTTGAGATTCAAAATTTTTCTTAATTTTTGCCTGTATTTTGTCAAGTTTGCGCCCAAATTTTTAGCAATTTTACCTCAATTTTTGCCAATTTTCCCAAATTTTTGCCAACATTTAGCCTATTTTGCCAAAATGTTCCGCGAGCCTTCGCCTTAGGTCGAAAATTATTCCTGTCTTAGACGTCGGCGGCTGGCTTTTTTAATTTAGATGCCACGATGGCGAGTTTTTCGCGGTCTGGGATCTCGTTGTTGTTAATAGGATCGTTTAGTGTAGCTGTGATTATTCATAAAATTGAGCCCAAATTTTGACAAAAATTTGAACAAAGTTTTAAAACATTTATTTTGCATTTTTTAATGAATTTCAACGTGCGAATACGATCAAACTTTTGTAGCATTTATCACTTTGGCCAATCACCGACAAATAAGCTATTGGAAAGATTTTGAGCTCAAAATTTAACAAACGTTATGAAATACATTGAAGCCTCCCAATTTAATGCATTTTCGCATTAATATCTACAGTAAAGTTTTAATCGAAATTTGATCCTTATTTGAGCTCAGATTTTGAGCAAAACTTAAAACATGTTAACGTAGTTTTTGTGGGTTGGATACAGCCATATTGCATCATCAGTGACTTTTATTAACAATGTATCGGCTAATGTTCAAAATGTTAAGTTTCAAAACTTCAACTGGTCTTGGTCTATGGCTGCTAATGATTCTTACAGTCTGTCATGGTGATACAGCTCTCGATGTTAAATTTGCAGACGTTTCCTATATTGCTACAACCACTGCTAGCCAATTAATTAAACAGTTTCGCCATATCATATCATATATTAGACCCTTAACAGATATATAACTCAGAATTAGGATCATGTCTCAGTACAGTTTTAGACAGGTTTAGAGCCGGTTGTTTACTTCCGCTGGACTCATTTAATAAGACTACAGCGTAAAATTTATTATAAGTGTTAAAATTTTTTTGTGATCAGCGTTAGAACAAGAGTTTATTCAGTGACCTAGTGTCGTAGGAATCGTACTACTAGAGAATAAGAGCTAAGAGGAAGGAAGGATGGATATATGGCATGCCAAGCAACAGTGTATTATGTATGGTTACATGTTTTTTAGTAATATGTGCTTTGATTTTAGTAATGATATAGGAAAAATATACAATTATTATGGCCACCGGTGATACAATGGTATATAAGCGATTGTCTTCACCACTTGATCATCAACAACAGCAGCAGCAACAACAACAACAGCAGCAAAATGACCACTATTACAATGCGTTCCAGTTGAATACAATTTCGTCGCCTGAATCGTATCAGTTGTCAGGAACGATTGGAACGACTGCAGCTACATCAGGTAGCTTTGGTAAGCTTCATTAACCTTTAATTTAAATCATTATTAGCACCGCTAGGGCGCTATTTGGATGTTCCTCGCGTTTTGCGAGAAGCCCTAAAACAGAACCTACGCTTTTAAGTGTAATTTAGGCCCTTGGATCCCGCGGGATTAATCTCGGCTTGATATTTTGCGTTGCTGTTGCTACATTTTAGGCAAACTGTTCGCCTCAGGCATTTAGCTCGGCTTAGACGGTTACCAGCGGTCTTTCAAAAGTTGCTCCAGTACATTTTGAAACTCCCAAATTTCTACTACCAGGTTTTGGCTCGGGATTAAGGTAAACTTACAAAATGGGGCCGCGATCGATTTAATTGGTCTTTGTACTGGTATCTGGCTTGCAGTTTGTTTTTATTGTGTTGAAATATTTATACATTAAATGTCCTTAAATTTTCAAGCAAGATGTACAGTTTATAAATGCGTAGCGCAGTTGCATTAAAGGCATGTTCCCACGCTAAACTTTTTGCTTGAAATTTGTTCTCAATTTGATCAAAATTTGGCTGGAATTTGTAATTCAAAATGAGGCAAAGCGCAATGCTTCAAAATTAATTCGAGCTCAAATTTTGAGCTAAAATTTTTTCAAGATATATTCCTTGTCCCTGATTGGCTAAAATAATATGCCATAAAAGTTTGAACAGTGTTCAGATGTTCAAACTCAGTAAAAATGTTGAAAAGATGCTTTAAAAATTAGATGTTGGTGATCAAAAATTTGAGCTCAAGTTTTGATCAAATTTTGAGCAAAAAGTTTGAGCGTGTGAACACGCCTTAACTATTTACTGCAATCCACTTTTTAGTACTTTTTGCTATACGTATTTATTTTCAACTCAATATGCCAGGTTTTCTATTTAAAACGGGCAAATGTAATACAACACAAATTCTAGTTTTCTTATTGACTCTTCATCTATGCTTACTTAACCAGTTATAACGACAATCTAAACTGCTGAAAGTAACATCCAGTGTCTTAATTTGCTCCGTCTCACTCATGTTTTGTCATATCAAAATTTTTGATATCTAAAGTGATATTTTTATATATAAAAGTTTTATTTGATCACTTTTTAATATTTTTTCAAACAATTACATGTATATTGTTCAGTAATACAGAAGTTTTAGCGTCTGCCTAGGTTTTTGTACGGCATATTGTAACTAGGCACAATTATGTGCAACCAACTGAAATTTGAGTATAAAGGGTTAGCCCAACTTGAACCATGGTATCAAAGGTTATACTTTGCGTTAATTTTGCAAGCGTGGTTGTTTAGGTTCCGACACACGTAGGGTTTGAAGCACTCGCTGTTTCTCCTAAATAGGTTTAATATTTGTAAATCTAAAATGATCTTGAGTAAAATGCAATAAAAGCTTCTCATGCGTACCTTAAACGAAAAATGTACTTTCTTGTACAAAATTTAAAGACTAAATGTTACACAAAACCCACACGATACTGTTATATATTCAATGTTTACATATGTTACATATTCATTGCTACAGGCAATATTGTTAGATATTCGATGTACTCGTATGGTTACGTTACTGGTTTGATAACGCTGTTATAAAATAACAGTTATTAAGACTTAGATTTCAACAGGGGATTACAGCTTTGGATGCAACTGTGGCGGTTTGCCTACGTTGAATTATATTGGGACAGTAGATTTTGCTAGCCTAATCTAATGTTACAGTGGTGACAAGCTAACATATAAATTCTTCGTCCTTTTAACTCTACAATTTCACGCCATTCAATATCCACTATAAGTTTTTGTTCGTTTACTTTATATATGTAGCCACAATAAGCAGGAGAGCAAATACAAGTGTATATACTTTAACGTGGCTCATGTAGAATTAAAAGTGTGGAAGTAACGTAACTCTTTTAATCGGAAGTGAAATTCATGCTATGCTCTTCTCGCTATACGAAGCTTAAAGCCTTAGCCTAAGTTAATGTTCTTATATGATCCTTGTACTAAGTCTAAGACGCGAAGATGGCGTTTGCCACTCCCCTAGCTCCCCGCACTAAGCTGCTACTTTTTCGAATGATATAATGTCCAGCCAAAAAAGTCCCGTAAAGGTGACATGACCAAAAATATTATACAATATTTTCAAACTGCACGTTCGTTGGATTTCTACAAAAATAAGCTGTCAAATTATTATAAAACGTAACGAATATTTTTTCAATGAGAGGACACTGTAACTAACGTGCTAATGAATGTTGAGCTAACCTTAATATTGCAGCCAAAAACTAAATATAATCAACGACGAATCAGCTATAATTATTACAGCACAGTTGACATTCAGAGCATTCATTGCTGGTGTTAGATTGATATTATGCTTCTTTATGCATCATTACCTTAAGATGTGTGCAGCAGGGCCGGATTTTGTCACAGTCTGCCGCGGTTCTAAGGCCATGCTGGGCTAGCCGCGGTCAGCCAGTGTGATATTTTTTGGGCCGAGCCAGACAATACAAATATATTTAGCTAATAGTAAAGTATGGCTGATAAATTGTCACAAGGGCCGGAATGGGCTTTAAAAGCCAGAAATATATTACGACAATATAAAATCGCTAAAAAATAGAAATTGATGATAGTTGTGATCAGATAGACGTAAAACATCCTTCCAGTTACAATAGCACAATTTCCATGCATAAAAAAGCGTATTTTACATAGCTATGAGGTTGCCTTGTAAAAGGCGCTTAAACAAAAATTTTGAAAATGGCAATATATACTTTTTTATTTTACCTGAATTTATGCGCTTTGCTTTTAATTAATACTAATCTTGCCTTTTGTTGGCCAAGAGCTAAATATTTTTCATGTAACACAACCTGCTAAACTGAATGTAATAAATATTTTTTCAGTAGCCCCTGCCGGCTGTCAAACCCTGAGACATAGCCACTCCCGGCCTATACAAACATACTAGCATAGCTTAGCTATATATTTTATATAATGGCCGAATGTGGCTGTGCGTTTTTGTCACTAGCTGGAATTAGCTCTGTGACAGAATCCGGCCCTAGGTGCACACAATTTAAGGTAAATGATGCATTACGGCGAAGCTATCCTTCGAAATGAATACCGCTATTGTGCTTGAGGTTTTAATGAACCATTTTTACATCGTTTATCATCATTCAATTTAACAAACTTTTTATTCGCACACACGTACACGAGAACACAAAACATGCTTGCTATGGACGGAATATCAATGTATTGAGTAGGAAGATAGACACCTTAAAAGTTAGTGTTTTTGTTCGAAGTTTGCTACGCTCATTTACCTTCGAGAAAGCATGTTGGTAAGAGATGAAATAAAGACAAAAACTGTTCTTATAGGCAAACTTTAGGCTAATTCAATGGATTTAGGCTAATTCAATGGTGTTAATGTTTCTTAGCTGTTATTTACAATTAGGAATAGATATGATTGTTTTACTAATTTACAGTAATAACGATAGCTATTAACGGCTCGCCTGTACAATTAATTATTATGGTTTTCGTCTACTTGAAAATTCGTTTCGTAGCCAGTACATGCCTCCTTGCAAATTAGTTAAGTAGAAGTGGCCTTTTTTATGCTTTTATGTCTTATACAGTTCGCGAGCAAAGTTTATCTTCGCGAAATTAGTATAGAAACTAAGTTAGTGATTCTGCGTTCAACCATCGTGGTTTTTAAATATTCAGTAATGAGAAAATTTTTAACAACGTACTACACTGTAGTTTACTATATTAAAAATTACAATGTATTTCAATCCTATTTTCTTAGACATTTTACTCTTTATTTGAATATAGTTTTGTGTTTGAACCAAACAACATTGATTTATTACCTTTACCTTTTCTAAACAATTATTACGAACACATAACGTAAGTTTTTTTGGTTAGACAATTAACGTGAAGGAAATGCATCATTATTAACAATATTTAATGTTGTCTTTAACGTCATAAACTTTTAAAACTTTCATTTGTAAAAAGGAGCGATCAGCAAACAATAAATTTTCAGTTTTAAAGTTATTATTTTGTCCTATTTGTCGCACCGAATATTAATGTCGCAAATTGCCGTGGATACGCCAGAACAGCTCTTTATGAACAAATGCATGTGAGTGCGACGTAGATTGACTGCAGGACAAATATTTTATTTAAAAACATAACAACAATAAAATTAAGAAGAAAGTTTACTAACATTTGAATACTGCTAACAGAGCGGTCAGCAAAACGAGATTTGTATCCAGCGGTAAGGCCTTTAGAGCGAGCTCACAGACTTGAGCAGTTATGGTCCATGGACAGCCGATAACAAATGTTAAATTAATTGTTATGTCAAAACGGGCTTGGCAAGCTGCAATATTTCTATCTGCATTCTAGCCCGTAAGAACGTAATGCGTATGTATCTCCATATTCAGGCGTACGCTATAATTAAACAAAAGATCAAACATAAATTAATTAATTTTCTTTGTTGTACGACAGTTACATTTATCACGGTATTCTGATTCGGAAACGCTCCCATAAAGCACTAAAGAATGCTCGTACGTACCTGTTGGGAAAGCCGGTTTACAAGTAAGCGTACGCTCAAACTACCAAGTCACTTAGTGCATTGAGCTGCAATGCACGCGCAGACAAGTGCGCCAATTTAATAACTAAACGGTTAAAACAGTGATATTAAGCACATATGGTGCAAGAATATTAAACAACCACCGCAAGAAACCATTAAAAAAGAAATCGAGATAAAACGATTATCGCAAATTTTACTTTAAATGAAACACTATAAAATAAAGCTAGAAAACCTGAGCGTCTAATGAAGTATGAGAGAAACGAGTATGTGCTAAAAACACCACGCTTTCTACTCCTATACAGTCGTTCACAATGTGCACACGAGATAGGGCAAAACGGTTCCTTATTAAAATTAATGAAGCTAGCTATATGTTTGAATGGGTACAGATATTTATACTAAGTATTTTGCTGTTAATTTACATATTCCAAACTGCAATTAAAGTGATTTTGATAATTTATAATTAAAAGCTACCTTTATATTAGTTGGTAACCGGAATTGTAATATAAAAATAAAATAAGGTGTGGTCAATTTATAATGCATTTGTAATTATCTACTTAAATAGGTAATTGTCTGATATTGCCACTGTTTGCTGCTAAATTTGAAAATAGTTTCTTAATTATGTAATGCTATGTTCTGCTATTTAATTTCTACTGAAGTGATAGTTGTCTGATATATTGTAATGTAGTGTCCATCAATATGATGGGAGTCTGATTAAGGTTTATTAAGCATATAATAGTAAATAAATGCACAAATTGTTACGTTATTGTGTTTAATGTAATTCTTCGAGGAAGGACTAGCTTCACCATACTATTCGGAAGGAAGTGATGACGCTTTTGTGACACTACCCGGGCGGGCTACATTGTGAAGCTGGAGTCGCAGGGGAACGATACGAGACAAGGACATACTGCAATACATGGAATTACAGTAGCCTAGTTAAGACATGACAAATTATCCGAAGACGCGTTTTGCTGTGTGTTCATCAAACCGCCGTCGCATTCGCCTAATTTTGCGAAGTGGCCAGGTGTAGCCACGGTACGACGGTCGAAACATAGGCGACTGACACGGAATACAGCCAGGATGTTTACATAGTTCGTCGGTTGAAATACGACATTGTCAATGTGTAGACATGGCTTGCATGTGTCTTGGCGACTGAAGTATATTAGTTCGGTTTTTGAATCATTTAATTTGAGCTTATTGTCGCAAAATCAATTTCGTAGAACGGCAAACAAGCTTGCAGTGTGTTATGAGATGACAGGTTGTCTTTGGGGTCCAAGTCTTTGTAAATTTGGATGTGGATTGTAAATAGTATGAGTTATTCCCGAAAGTGGTATTTTTTTATATATGTACTATATATTAGCTTCTAGAAAAATTCGTATATCTTAAAAGTGTTGACATGCCTATCATCTGTGATACGCCAATGTATCATGACTATTTGATAAATTTAGGTTCAAGGACTCTAAACGAATGTATAGGAAACGTTGCGCTCCTAGCACCTACTAGCTTAACTCATAATTCACTGTGCACCACAGTTTTCAAGTTCATTATTTTGCATAGTTTTACAGTTCAGTGTATATACATATCCACAGTAAAGTGTTAAAAATAATTTTATTCACAGCTATCGCCCAGTTTCCATCCTTTTCTACGTCTCTAAACTGATCGAACGCACAGTTCTGAAACAACTGAATCATCATCTGGGGACAAATAACTTAATTCCCACTGATCAATCTGCATATCGCAAAGGAAATTCTACTGAGACAGCCCTCATAAAAATATGCAATGATATCCAATGTGCGTTCAGTCGACAGCAGATCGTTATTCTAGTTAGTTTGGATATGTCAGCAACCTTTGACACTATCAGCCACTCCACTGTTTTGCAGAGAATGTACCGCATCGGAATGACGTCAAACTCCATAAAATTGTTTATATTGTACTTGACTAACCGCCATCAATGCGTCCAAATCGAAGACACCCGTTCCAAATAGACTGTGTTAGCTAGCGGCGTTCCCCAGGGCAGTGTTATCGGACCGATTTTGTTTAACATCTCGACCGCGCCGGTTTTGGATATTATCGACATTGCTATGTTTCAAGTACACAGCTAAGTCGATGATATACAAGTATACAAAAGCTTTAACCCAGTTGACTTTGGCGATGTTGTCATCTCATTGCTAGCACCGATGATACATACAAAACAGTGGTTACATAGTAATAACGTAAAAACTAATAAGTCAAAGACTGGGCTCATCTACTTTAGCCGCAGGCAATTCAACGGCCCTTCAATTCAGCTATCTGACGCAGTAATTAGCCCTTCATCGAATATCAAAATTCTTGGTGTCATACTTGATAGTAGTCTAAACTTTGACAATTATATTCGGGATGTATCTGGTTCTTAGATTTGGCAGCTACGCGAAATAGGGAAGACACGAAATCGACTCGACACAGCGACGTCAAAGAGCATAATTAAAGCATTCATCATGTCAATCTTCAGTGAATGCCGACAATGACAACTCACACATCGCAAGCGATGCAGCCACATGCGATATTGGCAGATCGTTAGATGAAGGATACCCGTTAGTGCAAAGTCAACGACGACCCCGTCAATGTCACGACAAAGAAACACGAAATACAAAGGACTCTAACGACGGCGATCTGTCGTCTCAATCACGTGATGTCATCGGACCGGCTCCTACGCGTCAAAACAATCACAAGCGTTCTAATCACACATCACAGCATAAATCTGATGTCAACCAGGACGTTCAAACTATACAACGAAATTTCTCTGTCGCCCCGGGATCGCCATCAGCAGATGTCGTCGCAAAACCTCTTCCCCGTGCTCACATTTTTATCCGACGATTTCGACCCGATTTTGAGGAATCCGACGTCATCAAGCTCATGGAGACAAATGGTGTCACACCCCAGCATGTATTCAAACTGGCGACAAAGAGCAATGATTCAGCTTTCATTGTCGTAATTGCTTACTCTACTTCCTTCAATCACTGCTCGTTCCTTCTGGCCTGCAGGTGTTGAATACAGACGATTTATCCTCGACAATGCTGCTCGATCTCGACTGAACCTTAAGCGGCGTAACAATACAAAATCAACAACTGACATCGGTACAACCTGAAGTAAGAGCAACAACGAGGCAACCGACGGTACCACCTCCATCGCCAACAACGACAATATTGCCAACATCAATACCATCGACACAGTTGATGATTGTGCAACAAGCCAGCCAACGTCACTACTCACAGCTATCGGACAATCTAGTTCTACTGTTAGCATTGTAGCACACGATTGCACCGCTTCAGACAACGAATTTAATCCACCCTCCAGGTCTCCCATAATACGTGTT
>JASANE010020119.1:0-19625 GCA_030248225.1 Trileptium ribeirensis | reverse complement strand
TGTAGTTATTCGTTCAGTTACGTATTGCTGTTGAGATAATAATAATAAGGCGTAAGCGCTGTCATCAAGGAAGCTGCAAGGCACGATATATTTTCTCACTCACTGAGCAAACAGAAAATTAGGCAAAATACTTATAAAAATCAATTGGACGCACATAGCTTCTACTTTAGACATAACGGGCTTTTACATAGTTTTTAATTTAATATCATCAGTTTTGTAGTTCATAATGCTTTAAGTACTACAAACATAGCCGACCGATTTCCAGTTAAAGACTCGGTTGCTGAACTATATACTTAAACAGCACTGGTAGTGAATGCTTCAAGAGGAGAGTAACCGGAATTTCTGCTGCGGCAAAATGCTTATTCTTCCGGTTACTATTTGCCGGAATCTGAGTTGCGGTTTCACGTCATTTGAATTTTGGCATGGTAAAATGTACAATAAAATTTTACCATTTCCTGAACAAGTTTAACTAATTGTAGCTAACTAAACCACAATTGCGGCACTAGTGCTATTTAACATAAAAACAACATATTTCTGTCTCAAAAACATAAATCTTGGTCCTTTGATTAGTTCTTCATTTTCAAAGCATCCTTTTATAAGTATCTACGAAACAATTTATGAGTCACAATAATATTATATAATTTTTGATGCGTTGCTTAGCCCAGAAGCTATACCATTGCCCAACAGTCTCTGCTTAATATCTTGAGACAAACAGCTACAGACAATTGCGTCTTTAGGAGTGAATTCTCATACGCTCTTGATCGCACAACATAAAAGATTTTCCATTGCTTCACTTTGTTGGAAATTGTCCATCACCATTAATCAGCCGATGAGGGTAAGCGTAGTTAGTCTAGGTTTATCGCGTCATTCGAGGCTCCAAATTAAGCGTCTTGAGCACGTATCAAAGGTTTTACCCCCCTTTCTGCCCTCACGTTATTCATTTCCTAATGTGAATGTTCTACGTTATTATACATATATGTATGGCAATGTTCTGCGAACGCTAGCAAGTATGCTGTGCGGACGACGCTTAATGAATTCTCATTCTCGAGTCATATGAACGCGTTTCAGAAGCAGAACACTCCAGTAAATGTAAAGTCTCGTATGTACCATAGAAACTGAATAAATTTGTATCATTGTATCGTATATGTAAAATACACTCATGCTAGTACGTTAAGATAAAAATCACCTGCAAATTTTCATTACATATTAGTGGCGTGTTCGTGCAAATGTGGGGAGCCTTCTGGCTAGCTGAAAGCATGCAGAAGTGTCGTAAAAATGCTATATGTATTTTCGGACATAATTCCGAAACTGCGTTTTCCGTTAATTACGCGATACATGCGACAATGTTATACGCATTTTAATATCGATTTTTTTCGCAGACTGACGGGAGCTACCCCAATAAACTGACAAATTTTGAAAATCGTGCGTTTTTGGTTTCGCGGTGCAGCCTGATTGAGGTTGTGTCCTGTATGATTTTTACCATAATCATGTAAGAATTGTTCGTCTTAACCTTATATGGTAGGTGGAAATATTAGAATTTTGTAAACCACGGCATTCAAGAATATTATAATTTTGAGAAAAAAATTTACGTTACAGGGCCTTAGTACTTGCCGAATAGGCTGCTTTCCATGTAAGTACAATTGTATTCATCGTATCCCGCTAGCCAAAAAAATTATCCAAACCCATCGTAACCTTAATATAGCCGTCAACGTACAACTAATTGAAAAAAATACAATTTTTTACAATTTTGTTACCAAAACTTAGCATTTATATCACCATGCGCCACATAATAGGAGACTATGACGTATCCAAAGGTCTTTTAAAACAATGAAATCAAGATGTTTAGCTCGTTAAATATATGCCTATCGCAACAAACAAGTCTCATTAGTTCTTCTTTTTATTTTACCTTGTCAATAAGATCATGTTCCGGTTCCGAGTAAAAATTACAGTTCCGGTTCTGGCTAATTTCGGTTTGGCTAAAAATATATATTTTCAGCTAACATAAAAATTTTTTGTTAATCAGTGCACCAAATTTCTTGAAGATTATTTTTTGGTGCGATTTTGACTTACATCAAGTTTAAAAACTATCGTAACACATGTTAAAGAACGAAACAGCAACTCTGAGTTCTAAACTTAATTTAGAAAAATTCTGTAAATTTACATTTCTGATTTGTCTATAACTGTTTCAAAGCTCCGTAATGGTTTTGACAGGACTGATCCGCGGTCATCTCGGGGTTTTCCGGCGGGCTTTTGGCAATGGGGGCTCTCGATGTCAAGTGGGACCCGAGTTCAGTAGGGTGGGGGAGCTCAATATTATATATAATGTAGGTTTTTACAAATGGGGTCGTTTTAAATACATGTCTACGGCAGTATTACTACATTCTAAGACTGAGATGGGCAAAAAATATCAGAATTCGCTAAAACTACACCTCGTTTGTCGGAGATAAAAAATTTCTCGGGGCCAATAGAGGTCAGCGGTTGGACATGACGGGTAAGACCCTGCCTCCCTATAGCGGAACCATAGCATTACCAGGTGACCGTTGTACAATTTTACGAACTGTTAACAATAAATTAAGTAACATGTTTGGAGAATTTTAAGTAAGGGTGCCATTTCCACGCGGCATACATAACCACTAACTACGGATAAAATTTCCCAGTAGACATACCGTCACAGACAGAAATAAAGACGCAAAAACGTTTCATAATGATGAATGATAGAATAATCGTTTGCGTTTACGTTCGTTCATAAACGAACACAGGAACATCCATTCTAAAATATAAAAATTTTGTTTACATACGTTTACATTTCGTTTGTATATCAGCGTTCTAACGTTCGTTTGCGTTTCGCGTTCATTTTATGCACATATTTTTGTCCGTGACTGTATTTCTTTGACACTGTGTTTACCGCTAGTAGTGTTTGCTACATGCTAAGTTGAGAAACGATTATTATACACTATTGGAATATGAGCAGTTTTATGTGCACATTAACAATAAACTATTGCTAGGCTCTCATTATTCTTGTATTTAACTGCAAAAATAATTATTTGTGTTGAACTCAACATCACTGTGTGTAAGCCCCAAATTTTAGCATTTTCAAAACAAAATGAACATGCATAGGCATTAGAACAATAGAAGAAAAATAGTGTTTTAATTCTCAAATTACAGAAAAATGTACTGAAAGTCGTCTTCACGTTGTTGACAATTCAGTTCACAAAACATAGTACATGAAAATTACCGACAGCCACGATAATAGTATACTAAAGCACAAAATACAAGCAGCAGCAGCAGCAGTTAGATTAAAAAACAAGCTTATTACTACCACACGTTGTTCAAAATTATTATGCAAAATGTCAGACGATTACACATTTGCGCATAACTATTAAGTTACCCTTGTGGCACTTTCAGACATGTTATTCTGTAACGATTGTCATTCCCTCGAAAATTGTTCGATGTTCATTCAAAAACACTATATATTTTTTGGTTCGAACAGTTTGCAATAGTGTTGGACGGAGTGACCGTGATCAAACTTGTAAACGTATTGCTAGATGTAGAGTAATCAAACTTGTAAATAAAAAACACAACTTCAAATAATAAAAATATTAATAAAAACTGTTGTTATACATTTTAATGTTGTTCGAAACGTGTTAGGAACTGTTCGAAATAGGTACGGTAGAAAACATTGCTTTGTTGTTCTGGAGGATGTTACAAAGTGTTCTATGTTCGCTCGAGACCCCACGGTCATTTATAGAAGCAATTGAACATAACGTACGTGTAGTACTCGCCAAAAATAAGTGTCGCCTTTCGAACGAACGAACGTCGAACAGAAATCGAACAAAATTTATTCTCAGACAACATTCGAACGTTTTTCGAATAAACTTCGAACAAATTTTACAAATCACGCCAAAATTTCAAATAAAATTTAAATACATTTCGAACAAATTTTTAACTTATCGAGCGAACATAGAACGAACAGCACTCATTTCTTGCGAATATGGTTGTACATATCACAGCTACATTCGATGCAAATCAAAATCAATAAGACCGGTATAAGATAAAAATGAAAAATACAGTTGAAACCCAACAGAAAGTACAGAGGTAGGCCTTCTGTAAATGAGTCCACCCATACTAAGTGTACAAGCGCAGTATTCTATTTTGGGTTAATTTTGTGCATTATTCTGGAAAGAACAAGAATGGTAACACAAAAATTACTTATAACCTGGCAAACATTGTGTGACAAATTCAAATGTATACTACTCGCCCCTCTCTCAAGGCACGCTCCAACCTCGCTCGAAATCAGTTTTGTTCTTAAAAAATCTTATTATAAATTTGGAGCGATCCCGCTGCGTGCTCGCTGGAAGCTACGAAGTCATTATTGGTTATTACTGGCCGTGAATAAGTATTATGATTGTTATTTATATTATTTCTGTTAAAGTATGGTTACCACTTCACTACACTCACCAACATCACATCAGCACAAATGGACTTACATTTCTACTTTATCGAAATAAACGAATTCTTGTGTAAATTAGAAAATGCCACTACAGATTGGAGAAACCTAACGTTGTGTCCTCTTCATTTCACAAATAGAAAAAAAATAAAGACACAGCTACGCAGATTCAATCATTATGTATTACATTGCTGAAATGGTGTAATGATTATACCAACAACGAACCGACCTGCAGAGCCGAGCCATCTTAAGTGGTTACCAACAAAATAAGATCATAAGCAATAGTATCCAAAATTTAAAGCATTTTGTACTTAACACATTTGGCACAGTTTACATTGCAACGCGACGCCCTAACCCAGTTTGTCTTTCAAAGTGTGTTTGCCCAAACGTCTTTAATCGCAAGAACCTAGCAAGAACTCCCAGATACAATTCGCCAGAAATGAGTGCAGTTTGTTTGATGTTCGCTCGAAGTTCGTTGATAAATTGTGTGTTGGATTTTGTTCATGACGTGTTCGAAATTTTGGCGCGACTTTTTTAATTTGTACAAAAGCGGTTCGATTGTTGTTCCAGAAAAGGTAAATTTTGTTCGATTTCTATTCGATGTTCCGAAAGGTGACACTTATTTCTGGCGAGTACTGTAGACCAGCGCCTAGCGTACGAGACACGCCCCAAAACGATTCAGGTTAAGTCTACCCCTGCGACAAAAATTTGTACAATACGATATACACATTAGTTTAAGAAGGAAAACGTTTAACCACCCAAAACTTGTAGAGTACTAAATGCTAAAATTTGCTTTATTCTTACAATATTGCACTAAAGCGAGGGCATTTCAATTAACTATATCTCTTTAATTCCGCAAAAACAAAATAATAATTCTATTCTAATAGCGGGTTTGGCAATCTGCCAAGAAAGCAAAAATAATTGCAAGCGTAAAATCTTTAGTATTAATTTCTATCAAATATTAACAGGTAATTACGATCGCTAATCGGAACGGGCATAGTATTTACATGATAAACAATAATTACCGTCAATATCGGATTCAAAATAACAAGACTGGAAGACTATATAATGGAAGACTGTATAACCCTTTCCCTATTAAGCCAAAGCATAGCTTTTATAATCTTGAATAAACCTTTGCTCCGACCGCGGCTTGCACCTAGATCGCTCGGATACAAGTCTTTAACGCTAGCTACTACACAACTGAGGACCTATTGCTCGGTTGCTTAACGAACCTCATAACGCGAACGAACAACAATGTACGAACACACGTCGCCCGACAAAATCGACAATTAACCTGCCACGCAATGTACGCTGCTACAATGTGTCAATATACGAACAAAGTGTTAAAGATGAAAAATGACGCCGCCACCTCAAGCAATAAACATTCAGCAATAAATTATACAACAATATATTATTAGATGCTGCGCTGAGACCGTTGAATTGGTAGCATTCATTAATCGTGGTTTCTCAGAGAGAAACCACAAACCCCTGACTAGGCATTTGTGAGTGAACCAACAAGAAACCATAATTTACAGTGCTGTTTGTTCTACAGATTAAAGGGAATTCCGTCTTTTTCATGTTTTTCCAGTTAGACCTAGTAGTTTAGTGATACGTTTCCGGTGGATGTTTTTGGTGTGTATAGGTTTTTGGGTCGCCTGTTCGGGAGGTTTTTATTTTTCAAAACATTTACAGGTGTGCTTGTACACACATTGGAAGATGTTGCGATTTTGGTATTTTGGACGCCCGTTCGGGATATTTTTTATTTTCCGACTTCTTGATGTTTTTTCCAGTTAGACCCAGTAGTTTAGTAATACGTTTCCGGTGGGTGTTTTTGGTGTCTATAGGTTTTTGGGTCGCGTGTTCGGGAGGTTTTTATTTTTTCAAAACATTTACAGGTGTGCTTGTACACACATTTGAAGATGTTGTGATTTTGGTATTTTGGTCGCCCGTTCGGGATATTTTTTATTTTTTCGATACCTTTATAGGTGTCTTTGCATACACCAGTTACCATGCCTATTAGGTAAATCTTTTTAGGCCGAAGATTAAAAAAAGTTTGGCGATATGGGACCAGTGGTTGGTTCTATTATAGCGGTGCTACAAAACTGGGCCAAAAATCCTTATGTTTTAAAAAGCATAGGGATGTTGATTCCAAAAAATTTTACATTTCGGGGCATAACTTGATAACGCATAAGATATCAAAAAAGTTTGGCATTTAATTTGTGCATGCTTTGGCTATTATTTGACCTAGTTTGGGCGCTCTATGTTTAAAATTGGTGGCGTAGTACCGCTACAACAGATGCACATTGTGCCCAAAAATCAGATTTTTGACCGGTTTTGAGATCATAACTTGATTTTTTTGATAAAAATTAAAAAAACGACACATTACGTTAAGGAGCCTTACTTTTATCACAGCTCATGTTTGAAGCCCTTCAATTAATTTTGCCTGGTCAAATTGCGGTTTGCGAGACAAATACTAAGTCGGGGAAGGTCAAATTTATCTTTTGAACATCCTAACTATGATTTGGACTCATATAGCCCCAAAAAAACCCTAATTTACCACATAATGGTCAAATTTCGCTGTCAGCTCCTGTTTGAAGCCCTTAAATTAATTTAGCTCTGCATTGTTGTTTGGATGAAGATACTAAGTTGGGGAAGATCAAATTTCCATTTTGGGCAGTCTAACTATAAAAGTTTTTACTCTTCTAGCCTTACCAAATACCGTCATATCCAAAATGGCGAAAGTTTGCCCTCAGCTCCTGTTTGGAGTCCTTAAATTAATTTTGGCAGGTGTTGTTTGGGTGACGGATACTAGCTATGTGAGCTTTTTTGATAATTTTTATTAAAACATCGAGATTTGTATTTCCGATTTTATACATTTGATAGTATACCTTATCCTGTATAGTACCCATCCTAGGTCACGTCTGCCCTCGCCTACAACATGGCATGATATGCAAGCGTGCTCATCATTAAGTTCAACAATTACAAGGTTGAAACCTACAAAATTAATGTCCTTCATTACCAAAGGGTAAACCCAAGGGTAAATATTAATATTATTTACACTTCGTAAATTAGCTTTGGTCTTCTGTTTAAAAACACACCGTTAGTACACAGTTAGGAAAAGCAAATAATATTGAGAAACTAATATGTATTTCGTCAAGATCGGGTACGCAATCAACAACGATAAACTATGTATATAGTAGTATCTTGGTCGTTGGATCATTCGCAAAAGGTTTACCGGATCACGAATTTAGTTTTCGTTTGTTTTTAGTTTGATGTTGCCGATGACGAATCAGGCATCGGCTTTGCGATCATTTCTTTCACCCAACCCGCAAAGTCAACTTCTTCGCTACGAGACCGCTCGATGAATGCATCGGCCTGTAATAATATACAAAAATAGCAATGATTGCCATCATTAATGTAAAGCGTCTGCATCGACGGCGTATCAGTTAACCAAATGCTACTGATGTGACGGGACACTGCGCAGCAAGGTTATAATGACGGACGAAAAATACCAGTAGGTTGTTCATTATGGTTATGTTATTTTGCTGTGTCGGAATCAGAAATTTATGGCAAAAACGACATCAAAGTAATAACTATCACACAAATTATAATGCGCGACTAAACGTAACATCACCCCGCTGAGCATCCTATTGAGTTACCGAACAGTTCCTAGTCAGCTGAAAAAGTAACCATCAATTACAAAGTTTTGTCGTATGTATATAATTAAAAGTAGTAAATTTGTTCGTGAATAACGACAAATAATTCGAACGTTTCGTTTATAACGTCACAGTTACATAAAATTCGTTCTCGAACAAATTCTATTTTACAGGTAAGTAACGTCATTGAACTGTCATTCACATGACTGAAAATAGTAAACTCTGGAGAAGTAATGAACCGTATAGAATTTCCCATTATTTTGTTCCATACGGATTTCACATCAAGCATTGCAAAATAGGAGGATCCTAGTGGAGTCACGTTATGTTTCGTGGACGCATTAGTATTTTTAACAGATTTTAATATAACGTCCATTGTTTCTTTGTTCTACAGCAAGCGTTACTATACGACACTTTTGATTTAATGTGAATATAATATTATTATTGTTAAAAAATATTTTCGCTTATTGAAAAATCAAAGCCGCTTGCTCTATTTTATAATAAGACATTCAAGAGAAACAACAATAACTGTTAAGGCGTGTTCACAACTATTCAATCCGGTCCGTTTTGGTACGAACCGATTTGCACGAATACTGTTTATAAAGTGTTCATAATTGCATCTATACCAATCCGTTCTGAAAAAATACATACAGACACGGCCAGAAAGAAGTGCAAAATAATCTATTGAAATTTCGACCGATTTAAATTAAACGAAAATTCGACTGATTTAGATTATTTTCGATTTTAGTGCAATTCAATAAATTTCAAATTTATAAAACTTAGATTATTTCCGATTAAACGCAATTTCGATCGTTTTCAATTGCATTTATTTTTCGTTCTGACTGTAACATATACACAGATATACGGTAGGTAAAAAATTTGGTTGAGTCGGATGGAGTGTGACCACAAATCGGATCGAATCTTGTTGGACGAAATGTGAACACGTCCTAGCACTGATCTGAAGTGAGTGTAGTTCGATCAAAAGAACTTCTGAAATTCGAGAACACCGTTCGAAATTTTCGATAGTTTTTCAAAACTTATTCCAGCGCTACGTGATGACAGATACTACAACAGGGTTTAGCAAACATTTCCTGCGGCGGCGCACAACATCACACTTGTGTGAACAATGATAAAAGTGACACCAAACGATTAATACAAACATTAAGGCCTTTGGTCTGGCAACGCACGGTTTATTCAATAATTTTCGTTCACTTAAATAAAGTTATCAAAGTGGTTGTGCGACTATTTTTTGTTTGAAAGTTATATTTTACGAATATTTATACCAAATTTATCTCTTTGATTCCAGGGATACATAAATTTTGGGCAGAAATTGACTCATGTAGGGCGCTGTCACCGGCAATGATTCTAACGGCAAAACGCATTCAATAATTTTATGCGTTTAGTTCATGAGGTCGAATAGGACAACAGACAAACTGATAGTAACAAAGCAGTATTCCATATACTACCTACATACGCAACTAAAACGGAAATAACTCCATAATTACGTACCCGTGAAAATTCTGAGCCAATATCAATGAAGCAATCAAATGATACCAGCTTAATTTATCAAACCTAAAGGTAAATAAATCAAACCTTAAGGCGTCTGCACAAGCTCAAGCTTTTTGCGCATATTTTGACCAGAATTTGAAAGCATCTTTTTTTTGCATTTTCAGTAAAGGCGTATTCACACGCTCAAAAATTTTGTTCAAAGTTTGGGCTCAAAATTTGACAGTAAATTTTAAAGGTAATTGTTTCAAAATTTGAGCTCAAATCTTTTCAAGTAATACATCCGTCGGTGACTGGCTAAAGGAATATCATTGAAATGTTTAAATAGTGTTAACACGTTCAAAATTACCAAAAATGCAAAAAAGATGCTTTCAAATTTTGATCAAAATAATTGTATTAAAATTAATTTAGCTCAAATTTTGGTCAAGCTTTCAGCAAAAAGTTTGAACGTGTGAACACGCCTTAAGGCTGAAGTTTAAACGTGTGAAGGCTGTTCAAACTTTTCGATGATATTCCTCGGCAAGATGTATTACCTGAAAAAGTTTAGGTTCAAATTTTGAAACATCGCAATGTTCCGTTATAAATCCCCGTTCAATTTCGAGCTCCAAGTTTGAACGCGTGAACACGCCTTTAGTTCTAGAAATGACGATATTATACGTCTGATTAGTTTCAAGCTTTTGTCAAAACTATTATTTTGAAGGAGCCGGATGAATGGTCCAAGGATCACGAAATATCAATGAATTAATGAATACAATGTGAATCTTAAAATGGGACCGGTTTCCTGAAAATGTTCTCGATAGGTTGGTGGTATTGAAATGTGCTAGACTATAACTTATATAGAAACTATAGAATATAACTTGAAAAATTATAACAACTATTCATTCGGCATAATTGAAATTCATCATCATCACTATTCGCCATTCGATCGTCTCGACCGATTTTGACGTCACGTTACAATGTCACTCAGCTTTGATTGAAAGTCAACACATTTGTTTTTAGAAATTATATGTTAGTCATGGGACCGGTCTCCTACGCGCCGCGTCAGCAACTCTTTTAAAACTGAACTGGCTTTAAGTGGCCCGAAGTCTTGCGTTTTCCCGGGAGCCACGAGCCTTACCACCAGCCCAAAGATATATGTATTAAAAACAACGCAACAAAACCGGTAAAATTCTGTCTTCACAAAGCCATGACACATTTTTTGCTTAGTTATCAACGACTGTGACTGAGTTTCAGCTGTGTGTGTAGATATGCAAATGGCGTCGTGTTAGAAAACTGATAGACTTGCAGCAGTCGTTTTAACGTCAATTTTAGAAATACACGATAAAAAAGGCAATAATATGTTTACCAGTTATCCGTCTAATACATAACAAAGCAATAATGCTAACCCAGAGAGCTTTCAGGTCAAGCCTTTCTTTAGGGTTCTTTTGCAAACTGAAATATCAAAATACAATGAATAACTGACAACAATAATAAAACGGTCGCATTAGTAGCGCTAAACACAATATTATTGAAACTTACAAGCATCGATCAACTGTGCACTGGCATTATTGATGAGATGTAACATCATGTTTTTTATGTACCAACAATAATTATATGTAGATAAACAGAAGACACCTGTATGTCAGTTTAAATTAAATACCGCGAAAGCAATATATAAGCGAATTGAATTCAGCATATATTTTGGGAAACAAATTCGTCGAGCCTAAGTTCATTAAAAACATGAAAAGGCATAAAATGTTCTTGCTGGGCTCTATAAAAACACGCTACAGTACTCGCCAAAAATGAGTGCTGTTCGTTCGATGTTCGATCAAAGTTCGTTAGATGCTCGCTCGAAAAATTTTGTTCGAGACGTGTTCGATATTTTGACGCACTTTTTTAAATTTGTTCGAGAATAAATAAATTTTTTTCGATTTCTGTTCGATGTTCGTTCGTTCGAAATGTGACACTCATTTCTGGCGAGTACTGTATTGTATTGGGTCTGCCGAAAAAATACTATAAATATAATCTAATCCTGATTCAATACACGCAACTCATAACCAATCTACTGGTGACAGACTATAGGTCAAACAGCAAACAGTGACAGCATTAAAATAGAATTGATTAATTGCGAACGATTGCTTGTCCTGTTAACGCATTCGAATTGGGTTAAATTAAGCGCAAATCGCGGATCAATCCTTGAAACGAAACCAAACTTCGCTCTATTTTGAAGGACTGAATTTTGATTGTAACTGTATACTCTTGATAACGTTCATGGAATCTAAATCCATTGAAAACATCTAAAGGGTTACTAGAATAGAAATATATAGATAAATACTTAGATAAACTAAACCATCGTGTTTACCGTAGCGTTTATATATTACATATAGAATAAATTATTAATAGAAAATATAATTATAATTGAAAATTCATGATGCCCTGCGCACAATAGACTACATCTTGGAAACCGGGTCCGGCAACCGCGAAATCATGACACTTCTGTGAAAAAGCATATTATAGTAAGGTCAAGTTGGACTCTATTTGACAAATCCATCACATTTAGTGTGCTCGTTTCAAGGCTTCTATACAAGTCGAAATGCAAAAAAAATCGATATTTGTGGCAAAGGATCGACGAATTTTGGTCGGGTCCACAGCAGCACAGGAATGGTGTCACAAAAATTGATGTTGAGCAACCCTGTAGATCTCGATCATCTGATTTCGGAGTAGTCTCCATTTTCGATCTGGCAGCTGCGCAGCGAGAGATGAATTGAGAAATATAGGTACCCCAATGACCAGACTTTTACAAAAAACCCTTAAGTCTATGTTTTGGGGGTTTTGCCCGGAAGATTGTGTCGGGGCTCTTAACGTTCAACTAAATGGCGCATTCGCTTATATATCGAAAAAATTTACCAAGATCCATCCACCTGAAGATGAGTTATTGGTTGCGCCGACGGACAAGAACAAAAAATAATTGTCACGGTTTCCCCCTGGCGCGATCAGTGGAAGCTGTCGATCCCACTAGAACGTTTCAACCTTTATCATAAGAATAAAAAAACCTTTACAACGAATGAAATTCCGTGTCGGCAGAGTCAGACAATCTTGCAGACTACGAAACACACGGAATCGTACGTATTTTTTGTAAGGAAAGGAATTAGTTAATTAAGTAAGACTGCCTTAATAAATGTAAAATGTAAAAACAACTAACCATTTGTCGCACATATCGCATAATTCGGCTGTAAAAACTCCTCGAGGTAACAGAGGAGGCGGCTAAAATTGAGTTATAAAATATTACACGTGTAAGTAGTACATACATAATACATCTTGCAATACATAATACATACAATCTTGCCGACGTAATTTTCTACAAAAAATGTGATTTTATGCCATTATCGTATTGCCAAGTTTTTCATAATTCCTACAAAATTGGAATCCGCCCAATGCTGTTTAAGTTAATAAATCCGGAAAATATGTTTACGTACAATTTACAAGTTAAGTAAGTTTAAAATAATTATTCTATTGGGTAAGTTATAAACGAGGTTCGTACTTTCAGGTGAACAGCCATAGACAACAACGGCGGCTGGCTATGAAACTTGCGATTTAGATTTAAGTATGCGAAAGTTTTGACTTGGTGTTTAGTATAATCGCGTTGTTCGTTGCTCTACTATTTGGCTTTTTGTCCACAGGATTTCACAATGACGACACAAAACTTCCAATCGCCATGTTTGGTCAAATTTTTCGTGCTTTTTGCAACTGCGTATTCTGTAGTCACAAAGACATAGTGTGTAGGTGTGCCATTGTTTTCTTGTAGTAAACCAAACCAAAGAATTCAAAATGGTGACAGCTTAAATAGGCCAGCTACGTGGGTTCAATAGTCATCTACATACCAGACCATGAAACTAACTTCTTCAATAACTCTAATACAATCGATAAACACCACAAGGGCTGCTTCAGAACCCTAATTCACTAAAGAATCGGAAAGCGAGTCGCCGAAACTGAGATATACTGCACAAATTGCAATCCATAAGAATTACTATAATATACAGCAACGCTCAGAAATAAAACCATTTTCCGCAATTGAGCAGCCGTTAATTTTTCACGAAAAATTTGCTTTTATTTCTAAGCTGACTCTATCTGGCCTGTCCACGGCCCTCTGATAAGTAGGAGGCATCTTAGTTCTCGAGGTAAATTTGTAAGTGGGAGGGGGAAAAATTCTGCTTAAAAATACTAATTATTCCCTCCGAAAACTAGCGGACTTGCAGTCAATAAGAATTACTATAACATACGCACTTGTCTTGAACGAAAGTAAAAAACACAACGCCGCTATATCACAAGAAGTTGACCATTGTCGACGAAAAACAAATTGCATTAGAAATAATAAATCAACGTTCGTTTTCACTAACTTCGTTCACAATGTAGTCAAGAAGTTCGAATATTGCCATTGAACTAGGCGAATTTGACACAACCGCATCTTTATCTTTTTCCGGCTTGGCAGTATTTGGACTGAAACCTGCAACAAATACGAAGCACATCTACGTCATTCAAAATATTTCCTTCGATAACAATTTTATGTTTGTTAAGTGAAAATAGATTTTCGACCATGTGTATTGTATCCGAAACGCCAGAAATTCTTCCTAAGCTTACCAAACATGATCTAAAAACACAGCCGCCAATGCATCAAACCTATGTCGCCACACTTCAGGACCATGTGTCGTAGCCAAAAACGCAAACAAGTTTGACTGTCACTGAGTTACATTCTGTGTGCTTTATTGAAACCTCCAAATCCGTGCATATGATTGGTAAAACTGCTTAGGATATATACGACTGTGCAGTATTAATTCGAGACAGCATATACTTTCGTGACTGAAAATCCAACAATTTCTACTGTAGTGTCTGCTCTTTTTCATAACATACGGTTAGCTTATCAGAAGTTCCGGAAAAGCAAAACGATTTTCGATGATTCAGAATACTGGATACTTCGTGATATGCATAATCTAAGGGAATAACCGAAGCCGCCCATTTAAGCCGGATTTGGAACCTGGTATTTGAAACTTATAAATGTAGTAAAACAGATGAAGGAAGAAATGACGGTACAGTAAAATTACAATGTATTAAAAAATTGTTTTTACATTAAGCTTAATATGTTGCGATGATATCATTGCCTCTCTAACACATTGAAGAGACTGGGGAACTAATAATGGTAATATTAGCTCAACAGGGTCTTCTTTCCCCGCCGACTTCGCGGTGCCCGTTCCCACCGCTGTGGTTTCGCTAGATAGTAGATAGGGACAGTAGGAATCTCGTTAATCTAATTAGTGACGCGCATGAATGGATTAATATAAAAATATGTATATCGATCAATATACATCGAATATAAACCGAGAATAGACATAGAAATAGATGTGATAGCAAGCAGCAGCAGTTATAGAAATCTAGTGAAGAAGTGAAGAAATAAACGTAAAAAATAACTGAATTGTACTAAGAGTGGTACTAAATACTAATGATACTAAGATTATTGGTTAACGTTGGGTCTACCTTAAGTAATGGAATGCATTAATTTAACTTTAACAAAAACATCACTTTCAACCACGTAATTATTGTTGAACTCTAGCATGAACATGCTAGCATGCTATACGTTACGTTGTAGGCAAGGTTAGGCGTCACATACAAATTATACGTACATTGTGATAGGTTCTACATATTACGAGGAAAGACATTTGACAAATTTAAATTTTAATGCGAAATCGAAACAAATTTTGTTTGATCTTTTCGATGATAGGTCTCAAAAGTTTAATATACCATTCGAAATTGCCGCAATGAGTTTAATTTAATTCACGAATTAAGCAGCTTCATTCATTTATTTGAAATCCTAAACTTTAGCCTAAGCGTTACCAATGGATTCACCTGGTTTCGATACCATGCGACTCAGTTCGTCAATGCGGTTCGCGTAAGTTAAATGGTACTAAGATCATTAGTGTTTCTTCAAAATTACCTTTTTTGTTATGGAGGCATATAACCTAAAGGGCCATTTTGTTATTACAGAATATAACTTGTTGAAAACTGAATCAATTTAGTTCATATGTTCAGAGGCTTAGTCACTAAACGTAATGTTTAAGCACGATGCAGCCAGTAATCATCAATGCTCTCCTACAGGTTCATTACCGTTAACATACAATATTAAAGTAACGCATACATATAATTAATATTAAATTAATGCTACCAACACAGCGGTCTGAACGAACGAAGCATCGAGCTTTTAAGCGAGAGACTGACAAATACAACATGCAAACGTGACATACAGTATTATAATGTTACAGCGTGCATCTAAACGACTATATAAATAAGTGTTTTTGTAGGGAATTTTCAGTTCACCTATTTTCATATTATTAGAATAGATCATGTCATTTGATGGCTACGTTTTGCTTCTGTAAACCTAAGGCTTAGCCATAGGTGCATGCTGCCAATTTCACCCTATTTTTGCTAAAATTTTCGGCGCTCGGCGGGAGTGGGGTAGGAAGGTGAGGAAGGGTGTGGTTGCGGAGCCTGCAGGGGAGAGTAATTATGGCTTCGAGCTTCGAGAACAGGGAATCCGACTCTTACGGGATAATCCCCTGTCCCCTATCGACACATATGGGCTAACTTAAGCCTGAGTTTAACCGTACACCTAACTTGGGCACAGAAAATTAATTTTTAGCAAATATGAATTCCCGTATTAGATTCATTTATTGTTTTCATCATATTCAACGCGAACGAAAACTTTTAGACTCGTTTTAGCCGTCTACGTACAACTAACTTGAAAAAATACCAAAAATCATATTAATTTTTGTTGCCAAAATTTAAAGAAATTGCCCCTTGCATCTACAAGCATAGTTAATAACATACTCCACGCAAGTTTAAAACCACGAAACCAACTTAATATTTTTAATAACTCTATAAGCCCATCGTTTACCCCAATACGCAAGAAACAACCTTGCCAAAATTTTGAAAATTTAACGTTTATATATTTTTTAATGTTTGGCTCATAGTTCGAATACGGCTACTCGGACAAAGTATTGCAAAACAACAAATTTCGATGAGCGGATGACGCATTATTTGGTGAATTAAATGCTATTTGACGAAACTCCGGTTTCTAAGCTCGTTCCGTTTCAACTATACAGTGTACTTGAGCTTACAGCATATAACAACACCTAATCTGCGTTGATTCATTAACATTTTTCGTTTAAGATTCTATCATTTTTGAGTAAAAATACTTTGTTGACTTTAGCACAAACATTATAATACAGTTTGGCCACTAAAAATTTTTTGGCAACGCAACCGCCATAATGTTGTTTATTTGGTTCGGCTACTTTATTTTGAATAATATTACTCTCCCGCAGTCCAGTTTAGCATAACATGTGCGAGGAAGTCCAACATGTCATTCACGATACAGCTGATAACCCAATAATTAGCAAACAACAAGTTCCATGGCTCTTTTTTGCATGTAAGAGCCGATCTAGATGTCCGCGTCGCTCAGTTACCGTTGCAGCAATGGATTCTATAACATTTCCTTTTGATAACCCAATAATTAGCAAACAAGAAGTTCCATGGCTCTTTTTTGCATGTAAGAGCCGATGTAGATGTCCGTGTCGCTCAGTTCCCGTTGCAGCAATGGATTCTATAACATTTCCTTTTGCTGATCGGATGTGCTACCTGCAAGCCAAAATTACCATTTTTAATGTTGAGCCATTATTCTGTAGTCGGAAGTCGATAGCCCAATAATTTACAAAAAAAACATGTCCCATGGCTCATTTTTAGCGTGTAAGAGCCGATTTAGATGTCAGCACCGCTCAGTTACCGTTACAGCAATGGATTCTATAACATTTCCTTTTGCTCCTCGGATGTGCTACCTGCAAGGCAAAATTACCATTTTTAACGCTGAGCCATTATTCCGTAGTCGGAAGTCGATACCCCAATAATTTGCAAAAAACATGTCCCATGGCTCTTTTTTTGGCATGTAAAAGCCGATTTAAATGTCCGAACCGCTCAGTTACCGTTGTAGCCATGGATTATATAACATTTTCTTTTGCTCGTAGGCGATACCTGTAGCGCAAAATTACCATTTTTAACGCTGAGTAATCATCCTGTAGTCGGAAATCTTCGAAGGTTTAGTTAAACAATAAGCCTAACCAATTTTGGAACAATAAAAATCGAACTCAGCTTACTCGAGAGAATTGATTCAAGCCATAAATAATTGCGGTCAGACAATAGTATAACTCCGATCTAGTATTACTGTTTTATTATATAATATATATATATATATCAGGGAGTAACCGGAATTCCGGTTCCGGTTCCGGCGAAAATCGTGTTCCGGTTGCGGTTCCGGCAAAGGGTAAAGACCATACCGGAACCGGAATTCCGGTTTAAAAATTTTGTTTGAAATTTTCCACGTTTTTTGCTTCATCCTGTAATCCAAAAATATGTAATATATTGTACAATAATCAAGCTCCAATACAACCAAGCAAAAGAAAAGATTAACTAACCAATTTGCCGTGTGAAACGTAAGTAGGGCACATAATTTGAGCAGGAATTTTTCATAATAACCTGCAGGAGTTTGTTAAATCAAAGCCGGGTCGATGCTTGTAGCAGCTATTTTACACATCCAGAAGTCTGTAGTACGTTTGAATTAAACCGGACCAACTCGGTAACAGAGTATGGTTTACTCAGAAGTACTTAGGGTATGCTTGGCTAACATAAATTGCGTCAAGCACCCGCCATTGCGATTGTAAACTTGGCAAATCAGTCTAAATTGAAGTAAACTAACGTTATCTGCAACGCAGCTAGAAACTGCTTTCTTGGCAATGAACTGTATTTATTGAAACTGTGCGAGCAGCATCACAGAGTGTCTCATTTATAGCATTCTGATTAGAAAGTTATTATGATCTAACTGACGGGCACTGTTTGTCCAACGCTAGCCTAAACAGTGTCTCTGACCACTGATCAGAAAATTACCTTCTATCTATTATTTTCTCTTAGAATCATATAAACCAATAATTTTAAGTTTATTACAGAAGAACATGCTACAAACGTATGTGTAGTAAAGGGAGGCGACCGGAGACAGAGCGAAAGTGTGTATTCTACGCTCGAAGCTTTGTAAGCACATTCGATTTGACGCAGTGTACGCAATGGTGTATAGTGGAAAACATTTTTTGCTCTGAATGTCCAAAAACCGACATATTTGATCGATAAATAAACATTATTAGCTTCCGCAGTCTCTTTAAAGTTTCAGAAAGGCAATAATATCATCGCAATACGTTAAGTTTAATGTAAACGTTATTTTTAATGCATTTTAAATCCACTATATCTTCATTTCTTCCATCATCTGTTTTACTATATATAAATTTCGAAGACCAGGTTCCGGTTCCGGTTGCTGGTTCCGGTTATTCCCTGATATATATACATTTCACGAAACCATGTAATTTTAAACACCACTTTTTGAAGCCAAAATGAAACGTTTTCGAATGTACAGTGTTTAGACTCCTTCCGACGTAAAAAACCTTGAATTTTTCGAATATCGACGTCTCTATGCAAAACGAACTTCATGAAACCTGTTACAGGGGTCGCAAAGAGCCGCCTGGGGTTCAAATTTTAATCCGAAATAAGTCTTTATTCTATAGGTTGACGCAGCGACACATGAACTATGGTCTGCTTGTATGCAAGCCGGACAAAAAGGGTCGCGGTCAAGCCATTTGGAGGACATGTGGCCTATAATTGGTGCCGTTAGAGACCTTTTGAGGTTTAAAATGATCAATTTAGGACAAGCGTGTCGCAGAAGTTTTTCTAGCGCAACGGATACAGCACATACAGATACCATTTTATGCTCACAAACCAACTATGAGTGGGAGATTTCCGACAGAAAATTTCAGGCAGATCCATAGGTCTTGTAAAAATTGACACCTCGATATGTGTAAGTCGGGGGGGCTACACCTGAAGTCGGGGGTGGCTACACCTAAAGTCGGGGGGGGGCTACACCTGAAGTCGGTGAAGTCGGGGGGCTACACCTTAAGTCG
>JASANE010020117.1:0-43727 GCA_030248225.1 Trileptium ribeirensis | reverse complement strand
TGTGGTCAGATTTATTTTTGTTCGAAAAAATGTTAACCATTGGGTGTGGTCAGATTTATTTTAAATGTTGACCATTATCGTGTGGTCAGGATTTTCGTAAATGTTGACCATTGCTATGTGGTCAAGATTATGGATTTTCGATAAAAGTTGGCCATTAGGCTGTGGTCAGCATTATCCACCTCGTAACGATCCGTAAGGATCTGTTACACATACTTTAAACGTGGCTGGTTACGATTGTTTAATGCTGATAACGAAGCCTGGAATATTGTTAGATATGTTCTGGTTGTTGTTTGAATAGGTTTTCCGCCTTTTGTGTTAAAACCCAAAAACAACATTGGTATAGACTATTTTGGTCCCATGTACAGCACTAATGAAGACCACCGAGATTATGGAAATATGGTTCATTGATCCTAAACCCAATCCGTGTGAAAAGGCATAAGATACTCCTTGGACTTTAGATGACTAAATCATCGTGGTCAGCCTACCTGAAAACCAATACAGACAATTCTTTATGACCTCTACGTAATACATAACGAAATAATTGAAGGCGGACTTTATTCTTGAAATGGAGTTCATTGACCATGAAAATGTATGAAATATGCACGCTGGACCCTAGATAGTAAGATAGTTGTATTCATCTCTTAGTAAAATCTACACAGACCATTCTTGATGCCCTGTACGCAATACATAATCAAGACAAATGAATACGCACTACATTTTGGAAATCTGATTCGTCCCTTGTAAAACACTGGAAACCAAATGAAAAGGTATAATATAGTCAATCTGGACCCTAAATACCAAAACTATCGTATTCAGCGTGCTTGATAAAATATAGGTACTCATTGGAAGTTAAAAGCAAACACAAGCAATAACACCTCGAAATTATTTGAAAAATCGTTATTTCTGGCAAAGGGTCGACGAACCACATTCGGACGCACAGCGGCCCAGAGAATGGTGCCACAAAAAGTCGACGTCAGCAAAGTTGTAGATCTTGATGAGGTTCGATGCGAAGCATGTTTCGGGGGATATGGCATACGACACACTGGTACCCGTATAGCCAGATTTGGCAAATAACCGTTAGAAATAATTTTTTTTATTTTAACCCGAAAATGGAGTCGGAGATGATCGTATTCAACTAGAGGGCACATCGTCATCACTTTTGCCATCGAAATAAAAAATTGTCAAAATCCGTCCACCTCAAAATGAGTTATGAATGACAGCGACAGACAAAAATAGAAATTTTTACGATTTGTGTCTATAGCGCCCTGAAAAGACTTCGCTCGCTTCGTTTCAATAAACGATATGATACTTAGTGAGTAACTGAACGTAGCAATTTATTCAAGTGTAAGCAAAACTTATGGGTTAAGCAGAATCACGACAAACGATGGATGTATCTATCCTAATCATTAATGTGGATATACAAGTAGCATTTTTCTATTTTACGATCGAGTTGTCGACTTCATAACATTGCATTGTGGCGTCAGGATTACGACAGCACCCGTCACATCGATAGTTTCAAAGGCTGTAATAAATATTGTTTCTGAGTTAGTCGTCCTGCATGTGTCCAGGACACAAGCTAACAGAGTTACTTCGGGTTAATCAGATTCAATGTTTGGGTGCCAATGCCAAAACGCGCACAGTGAATTTTCTTAACAGATAAATTTACGCGCGAAAATTTGGTACATGTTTTGTTATTTTATGTTTTAAGATTTAGGATTTTTTAAGTTTTAAGCTGTATATGAATGAAGTAACTCATGTGTTAAATTCTAGTTTTTAACCTTTAAAAATTTTTATCGCCACTATCATATACAATGTTAAGAAGTTCATTGTTCTGTGAAAGCGTTTGATAGATATAAGAGAACATGTAATAATGTCAGTTAATGCATTCATTTCTGACAGAATTATAATTATTATTTTATTACGTCATAATTTTCGACTACAATGGATGAACTAAAGGCAACCCTTCTTTGTAAACTTGCCACAACTGAAAAAATAATAAAGGTAATATTGCTCAAGCGCGAGGATGGCGTCATAACGATTGGAGAAGACAGGTATAGCATTGCAACTAGGGTCATGAATAAGATGATCATTACTGAACTAAGAATTTGCATTACATTACGGTCACGTTATACGTTTCTCTTACTAATTGCTGGCGTGTTGTCATATTGAGCATTAAAACGGGGTGTCTACAATTAAGAAAAACCAGGGGGAAATCGGGAATTTGACTGAAACGCCATATGAACATTGGTGAGTTTTTGTCCACATTGTGAAAAATTTTCACATGACATTGTCATATATAATTGTTGACAGTTTTCCGCCAGGCTTTTTCGTCAAACTTATAATTTTTGTCACGTAATATTACTGGCTCGAATACAGCATTTACTACCATGCATCCTGTCTTTTCTTTTGGTTTGTTTTTTCGCGGTTACAAATCATGTTGAAGCCAATTGTTATTATATTGGAGCATCTCAGCCGAAATGTATCATATATGTGGGTGGGAGTACGTGGTTATTCAGAAATGTCTGTGTTCAAAAGGTTTTGAGCCCTCGTGTACCCACAAAAATTCTAATTTCGTCAGTCACTTTGTACCGTTCAACAAGCCATTGAAACCAAAGGTTTGCCGCTTAAGGATATTATGAATTTGTTAAGATCCATGTCTGATTGTTTTTGCCATAGCCACAAATCGCATAGTTTTTGGGACGGACAACACGTTTTTAGATAGCTCCCACGAAAGTAAAACACCATTCACTCATTCATAAAGCGTAAGGGGAGCAAATTAGTCATTTCGATGGCAGCGCCTAATGAATAATAAAGGAAACCGAAGTGGACATTAAAGGAATTAATCGCCTAGTAATCTTAATAGCCAGAGACAACATATGGGTGCATGGAAAATTAGTTTTTTCAGGCAATTTTGGACACTTCTATTTATCATCATTGAATTCAGGAAAAAATGAACCCGCAAAGCCTCGGGGAACCTGATATTCTTGAACGTCATTCTCCCGAAACATTGTGGAAGAATATTTCGTTGAAAACACGATAATTAAGGCTTGAGAACTGTAATGTGCTGGTGCTACTACCTTGGAACTTAACTTTCATGACTATATAGGTACCGGGAATTTGGCCTCCAGGAACCGGAGAAAATTACTTTCGGAATACTGTGGATACTCTATTAAAAGTGGGTTAGGATATTTAAATTATATAAACTAGCTTAATTTCCACAAACAGTTTTGTTATCGGCAAAAATCTTAGAAATTTTTTTTAGTACGTCGAAACTCGTCCAGGCTGGATGGACCTTCACAATTTTGTATTTGATCACATATTCAGTCTATTTGTGATTTTTCATTAGACACTAAACCCACCGACCACGTTTTCCTGGTCAAAATAAGCGCCAAGGGGATAAAGGGTAATTTTTTTAATTTTGGGGTGCCCGAGCAAAATTTGAAAAATTTGGCACAAAATATTCAAATTTAGTCCCTTTTCCAATATAGATGTATAAATGTCTGTGTGTTATCATGACTGCTAAATTATATAAAAGCAACTGCATGACATGCATGATAACATAACATGCATCAAATTAGGCTAGTCTTTTAGGACTACTATTATATTGATAAATATGGATTGCGTGCCAGTATTCTTTGTTAATTATCGCAATGAAAACCTTTCACTAGTCATGTGCCATGCACCACTGAAAGACTAAAACAACATTGCAAGTAACTGCCTTTCGTGCACCATAGGCTATCCACATTCATTCGATTTATGGTCGATGTATAAAAAAGGTAGTCTTGCATTTTTATAAGGAACATTAGTTTCAATGTGATTTCAGTGTATTAGTGAGCACGGTGTGCTGTGTTGCTCAGCGATTGTAACAGTTGTTAGTAAAACTACTTATGGATGTAACCTGGATGAAAGAGAAAAATATTGCAGCATCGGAAAATGCGTACGCCGTTAATGTTTACTCGCCATTTTGGGAGGTCACCGGTTTAATCATGCTTAAAATTTATTATATTGTACTTATATTTATTTTTGGGTGTAGTTATAATGTATTAGCTGAGAGCATTTTAAAATTCACCACATGTTAACCTTGTTTAACATTTGTTGTTTTAAGCCATAAAGAATCGACCCTATCTGTCATAGAAGGTCAAATCTGTATAACTTTGCGGCTGATATCTAGAGAGAAAAACTTTTACAAATTTTTAGCGTCGCCGGATTAAATTTCAAGATCTTTACCCAAATAAGGGAAATCATAATATTTTGGCTGAGTAGAAAAATTAATTTTTAGTCGCACAGGAAAATGTTCATGTGAGGCCAAAATTTACGTGGGGAGACTGGCAGGCTCGAAATACCTGAGGAACCTCTCTCTCGTTTGTAGTTGCGTGCATCCTTGCATATACGGGCAGCTCACTCTTTGTTTTCGTCGGTTCGTGAGCAACCACTATTTATTATGTTGCAGAAACCATAGATTTTGACATCGAGTTTTTCTTATATTTTTTGAGCCGTTAGCAATGTGTGTTGCGTGATTACTTTTTAGTTGCTAACGGACCATTGTATATCAGTATTGTTTATTCTTATCGCTTTTTATTTCAAGAATATTTTAGTGATTTTTCTAATTGTACTAGGCGCAATTCACTTATTGTCATCAAATGGAAAACACGCATACTTCTATTTTTGATGTCGGATTTTGTTTTGTTACAATTTTTTGTTTGAATATATAGGCTGTCACGGAGGGTATTGCATGCCGTTAATTCTATCGTTGGGGGAAGTGTTAAGTTGAGGTAGAGCTTCACAGTGGTAGTCGAGCGTTGATGCTGGTTGTTGGAGAAATGGAAACATTTTTAACTTAAAGGATTTTGTAAAAATTATATTGCGGCGAGAGAGAACTACACAGTCGACTGTTAAATAGCGCTGTCCGCGTAATGATCCGGGTCAGGACCGGACCGATACAGACCTGCTGTAAGATTTGTCGGTCGGGACCGGTCTAGACCCGAGCCCTCAACCGGTGTAGACGGTTGAAATTTTTTCTGACCATAGCTGCAAACTTTTTCTAAAGTTAAACTTGTTGTTCGAAGTTGTTGTGTAACTCCTTAACTTGTGTTACAATAGCATTTTGTAATTATGGAAGTCAAAACTGCTTCAGCAAATTTGGTACGTGGTTGGAAGGAACAAAAATTTTATGTTTATTACCCGAAAATATATTATTGACTTAGTCGGTTCGGCCGAAAAATTTTCTCACAATTCATAACTACTGTGAATAGCATGAAATTGTGGCTAAGAAATGCACACGGTACACGTCTATATATATATACATTTATTTTCGCAATGGTACAATGTGTGTAGTTAACGTTTACGTTTTTATTACTTTTGCATTGAAACATATCTGCTGTTAAAGTACGAAAGCGAACCATAGGAGTTGCGGCTGCCTACCGCGGTGTAATTATCTTGCTTTCTTTACACATAATAGACGACTGCCTGAGCCGGTGATTTGAAAAAAAGAAGTGAAAGATAAAATACATGTAAAGCACGTTAGTGAGCATTCGCTGATCCGCGGAAGGATATTATTTATCGAAAATATTGTTTTTTGCTGCTTATTTTTCCTGTAAATACTATTTTTGGTTTATATATATATGTAATTTTTACGACAGCATGTGGCTGCTGTCACACCAAGACCATGTAGTGGGTCTCTGGTCACCAGCCTGGTTCTCTCAGAGCCCAACACAAGTGAGCACCGGTGGAGGCACGTCTAAAATCACCATGTGCACTCTAAACTTTTTAATATTAACAAACTACGTTTAGCGATTAAGTTATACTGATAACTGGCTTTTTCATACTACCTAATTAATACCTGCGGGCATGACTTTGTGGGTTCGATCCCCAAGCACGGAAATTTGTGAAATTAAAGTACCTAAAAGGCGATTTCCCACAGTCCATCTGGAGGGTCCCCCTTGTTGAACGGCGGACCTTCAGATAACCGCACGTGATATATGTGCAATTTTACGACAGGTAATGTTTGCCACGCATGGGAAAATTTGGTAATTTTAAGCCCAAATAGATCAAAATTCGCACATTTTCCGCCCATTTGAAAAAAGTAGCTGAACAGAAGGCAAACCTAATTTGGGGCTATGAATAGGGGTAGCTGGTGAGGTCCGTATATCTTGGCGGCTGATCCATCTATTTGTAGGAGCCAGTGGAGACGACATGAATTCATACTTTGTCATTGGTTTACATAGTATAAGCAAAAAAGTAGTAATTTGTCTGCTGTTCATACTCAGAAGTAAGAAAACGGTTGTATGTAAAATTTAATTAGCCGCCATAATTCTTGTTATAGCTTTTAGGTGCGTAAAAGTATGGATAAAGCGCGATACTGGTCAATATTGGCCTAGTATTTGCCATACAATGCCAGGTACGTGCTTTTAGTATTCTTAACGCGCAAAAATTATTTTTGTTTGTCTGAGATAGTTTGGGCACCTTAATGGTGCTTTATTGAAGTTTTTCGTTCTTTAAAATAACAGTATGTAGCTGTCGTTTTTGTATACGCAGTTTATATGTCTGTATCCATCCTTTTCTTACAACAGTTTCGATAAACTTGTGAGCTTAAACACCATTTTCATATCTCAGATCTTCATCTTTATATTTTGTTCATGTTCGCAGGTGCATGGGATTGAAAAATGAAGACCCCAGTGCTTCTGGGAAGAGATACAACTTCAAAAGTTTTTATCATGCCAATAAATTGGCCTCGGATTACGAGCCAAAACCTATATAATGAAAAACACCTCAAAAAAGTTAAAATTTTGACAAAATTGTTTTGCGCTCATTAGTTGCTCGATTTGTAATTTACCTTGGTGAATATGATGGTCTCAATATCTTTAAACTATCGTATCTGGCTTTTTCATTTTTCGAAATTTGGTCAGGAGCACGAATCCGGTCCTCCTGGTTCGAAGCCAGAATTACCCGATTATGATAATGCCAAAATGTTCCACAGGCATATTCATCCGCGGACTTTTAAATCAAAACATTTTCTACGTTCAGTGTTTTTAAAAGGAAGAACAAAATTATTAAAAATCGCTTTAGAGCAGATATGAAGACTTCTCTATTGCATTAACAAGCTGCCACGAACCCCTAATTCAAGCATTCCCGAGAAGGCAGTATATATCGTGATGTCGGTCTAATGATTTTTTCTGTAAAGATTTTGAGCTACAGTTTTCAGGATGTGGTTTTATACGACTGATGTTGGTTGATATGGAATTACATTGGACCAAGGGGTCGAACGGTACAACATTTGATCGAATTCGGTCATGGGTTACTTAGCTACTCCAAATGGGTCCGTGTTGAACATTCTTCATCGCATTAACGTCTTTTTCTCAGTATTTCCATACAGCCATAACGTCTTTTAAATCAAAACATTTTCTAAATTCAGTGTTTTTAACCAAAAACTCTAAAATAATTAAAAATCGCTTTAAAGCAGCTATGAAGACTTCTTCGTTACAGTAACAAGCCGCCAAGAATCCCTGATTCAAGGATTCCCGAGAAGATAGCATATCGTGATGCCGGTCTAATGATCTTTTTTTGAAAAGCTTTTTGCGCTACAGTTTTCAGGATGTAGTTTTGGGCGACTGACGTTGGTTGATATGAAATTACCTTGTTTGTTCCTGTTAAAAATTTTCCATCGTATTTCCGCCTTTTTTTCTGTTTTTTCGTACAGCCATATCGTAATAACCTTTCACTGTAGCGTACTATTCGATGCCTCTCGAAGGAGTATTAGTACAGAAACCTGACAGATGTAAGGTATCTTGACTGCGACTCGAATTATGGGCCATAAATCGGTCAATTTTTGCCAAAAATGGGCCGTGCTTAGAATATTTCTTCGTGTATATACATATTTTTTTTATATTTGGATTATTTTTTGGCATTAAGACTGCTTTTAAATGTATATATTTGGACATGTGTCAACATGTACTACGAGTTTTGAGGGTCAAATTAAAAAAGTTATTGCCGTGTTGATGAACATATGTGGTCATGTTCTCTTGCTAAAGTCTGCCTTTCATGCTTTTTGCACTTTTCGGCCAAATTTCAGTTTTTTTGAGATTTTTGATGCAGACATCGTACGATGTAGCTGAAATTAAAAAATCCCATCCGAACTAGGCAAAGGCTCGTAGATGGGACAGAAAATGAAATTTTGGATATATCATGAAAACTCATAGCCAATCTGACCGAAAAGCGTATCTTATTTATTAACTTTCTCAGATGGTAGATCGCAAAGTTTTTGATGGTTGTTAATACAGGCCTTAAAAATACGCTATATGGTTATCTATTTGCATGTGGTTCGTAAAATTGTATGTAAATTGTATAAATATCAAATGTACGTAAAATACAAGACATCGTTAATAAGTGGCATCGTTAATTTCAATGTTTGGATCTACAGAGGGCCAAAGGTCCCGATGATCTCTAAATACGCCATTTGCCCAGATTAGGTTTAGGCAACCGCTACGTAGTAGACGGCGGCTATGAAAAACACATACTTACACAATGATCATTATTGGAAAATGAGGCAGAAAGCTTGCAATGGTGCAGTGATTGTTAATGTAGAGTTGGCGGGCCTGCTTCCGCTATGTAACCACTGTTTTGGTTGTTATCTTCGCTGTCAGATGGGCCAGTTTCGTGGTCCGGATCAGCACCAATTCCGTCATCTATTTCCGCATCATTTAGCGTATAAACAGTCGAAAGGTTATCATAGAAGTGCCAGTAGTCTTATTTGATTGCACCGTTGCGGCATAAAAAATTAGATCCGCTTGTTTGCACCTGCTAATAGGCTGTCGGTCTGAATAACCGCGAGGCAAATCCTATAAGACGCTGTCGGCTTGTTTAGCACGTGTGGAGCTGCGGCAAGTGGGAATCTTGAACGATTGGAATTGAGCTATAAACCGAGCAGTATATACTGTATCTCGTCAGGACGGCATTTTACCAATTTTAAATCAATTCTGCTCCACGGTATACTTGATCGTCCATTAAAAACCTGCTGTGCATAAGCAGTGAAACCTATAAAATAATTGTGTCTAAGAACGTCTATAGACAGTGAATGTTTTGGCTGAACCAGGCGCATTAAGTTCGCCCCTTCACGCGGCATTCAAATTTCCGAACCTGTGGCTTTTCTTTCGATGGTTGAATGTATAGCGTCACATTCAAGATATGTATGGCCGCTTTCAGTAAATTTTTGCCGAAGTATTTGGGAGCCCTTTGGATGGGGAACAGCATAAACAAGCGCGGCCGCAACGAACTGATTGCGGTTTTGTCCATGTCACCACTTGAGCAGTTTATGCCGGAATCTTGTGGAAAATATAGTCAACCAGACAAACCCTAATTTCGTTAGCACCATTATTACCCTCCGTTTCTACCCAATAGTAGCATTAAACCTTCTGGTTGCATATCATAAAGTGAAACGTGGAAAGCTATCGCTTATAGGAAAACAGCGACACCTTTTTACGTGGCAAATATAGCACCGCTGTCAAATCACATGTAATACTGACGAAAGTGCTGCAGTTTGAACCCAAGTTTTGTCATTGCGCATTTATTGTTATGGGCTTCTTTACGCGCTAGATGTTCCATATACTCAGGCTCAACTCAGCTTTATCAGCACCTTTTAAATTTTTATATTCAGCGCAGAAGTTACACGTGTCCTTTCTTGGATTACAAATTCGGAGATTCGGAAAGTCCCGTTTCAGTACACGCAAATGAGATGCCGCCAAACAGGAGTTGGACTTCAAGCCAATTCTTCACGGCACTGCCTATACAGCCTGTACATATTACTATTACTTTGAATACAACCCTCCAAATAATCGTTTTTTTTTGTGTTTTCCAACAATAATGGCTCTCCACCCGTGGAAATGAGTTGGTCACGCACAACTCGCAACTGTTTCTCATTTAGTGCATGCTGTGCAGAAACTTTGAGGTGCCGTGACGGCTAATGCGTCCCAGTATGTGACCGACTTTAAAGTTTCCCTGAAATATCTAGAGTGTCACAACAAAGTTTTGACAAACCCTAAATTTGGTTCCCCTATTATCCACCACTAAGTAGTATTTATTGGTGTATTGCCGTTTACTGGGACCACCTGTAGTTTTAAAATTTGTATCCCTCGTTTAACCCGACCGCAAACAGCTTTGCTAGTCACTAGTTTCGACGAAATCCTGGAGGATGATGCTGCACTTTATCATTGTTCATATAGCCGGGGGCATGTAGTTGAATTGGAATCCGGTTTTACCACTATGGCCGGGAGCACATTGCCTGTCCGACTGATGTATTGCTGCTCTAACTTTCGCCTCTGGTGGGAAATTTGGATGTCGATTGAATCGTTAAATCACGGAACGAATTGGCTTGTTGCTCAACGGCTAAGATATGATTAGATCCGCTTTGTAGGCGATGGACAACAGCAATATTTTCCATAGAACACGATGAATTCACTAGTTCGCATTATTACAGGAATGTCATTCCCAATAACCGGGCCCAATGATTGGAGCTGCTGGACATTCGTCTAGTAATGACTAGCCGACGTCGTTGACATAAGCGTTGGCTGAGGCACAGCTGGAGCTTATGAATCAAATAACTGGGCGCATCTCCTCTTAATCCTTTCGCAGCCAGTGTCCAGTACACTGGACACAACTATCAGTTACGCGTTTTTATTCATCCAATCAAATAACAACTCCGAAGTTAATATAAATACATACTATTGGTTGTTTTCATTATATTGTGTTTGTTGGCTCCTGGCGGCATTGCGGCTTACCTAGTTATAAGGATTTAAACTTCTGTGTATACAAGAACCGCCACAAGGTCAATTACGCTATATTCCTGATACAGTTACTTCATTACTTGTATATATTTCAGGTAAATAAAATTTGTAGTATGTGGAAGGGCTATTAGATTACTAGTATTCAACTCAGTTTCTTGCCCTATCGGATTTTTGCCATTTTGCAGGCTTTTACCTATCTGTCCTAGCTGGACAGCGGTTGTCTATGGTAGCAATCGCTTAACTGAGCCGTATCGATGGAATTTAAAAAACTTGGTCCTATTATATCATTTGTGGTGAAAACATTTTAATAGCTAAATACTGTTGGAACCTATTTGTTATTGGACTTCAGTACACAAAAAAATCCATGCGTGTGTGATCCTACCCCTTACCGAGAGGTGGCGAGAGGGCCTTCCGGCAAACTACCGTACTAGCCGGTTCGGGACAGCATTTATGACTCCCCGAGCACCGACAAATTTTTGTCATGACCCTTTATGCCTAATTTTTTCACCTGGCCTATTTAAGGAAACGGTCCTCTCCTCTGCCTACTTTGGGTGTGTACAGCCAAAATTCTATGTGCACTTTTTTCATTTCGTTTTTTTACATCCATTCCCGTTCGCTCTGTGATTAACTGCTCATTAGTCGTTGAACTATATGCAACTCCAAGAGTGATGCAAGTAAATGCTTCAACTACAAGTTTAGGATTTTAAGCTAATATCAAAACTAGTGTCACGAGTGTATTTTGCAAAACGTATAAAGCTGAAATCTGCTATGTAAACTGCTATGGAACAAAAATTTGAAATATATAAAATAAATTCGACATAAGTTATTTATAACGGCATCAAAAGTGATGTCACAAGTCTGTTGTGCAACGGTCTGTTTCGAAGTCAAACGACCGGCATCGGCCAACGGTTGTCAGACGGTCAACGGTCGGCAGTGCAGTCGGCCAACGGCCGGCAGTGCAGTCGGACAACGCACGGCAGTGCAGTTGGACAACGGTCGACAGTCCAGTCGGCCAACGTTCGGCAGTCCAGTCGGCCAACGTTCGGCAGTCCAGTCGGCCAACGGTCGGCAGTCCAGTCGGTCAACGGTCGGCAGTCCGTTGGCCAACGGTCGGCAGTCCAGTCGGCCAACGGGCGGCAGTGCAGTCGGCCAACGGTTGGCAGCGCAGTGGGCCAACAGTAGTCAGTGGTAAATCTATCATTGCAGTACAATTATACTTATGGCCCCAGTAACCCTAAGGAGTGGAAATAATGTAGGCCATGCCGTTCTCAATATACTAAGCCTAAGCCTTTAGTCTTGCCAAAGATGAGGTCCCTATATCAGACATACAGTAAGCCTAAGTCGGTGGACTGCCGCCCCCCGAACCGCCCGCTCTAAGCTGTTCTTTTCCTAACGATATAACGTATTGACCCTCGGGGTTACATGGGCCATACTTATTATCACTATACTTATCATCACGCCTGTAGCGACAGAACTAAACAGCCCCTCAGACAATGCTGTTCGTTCTATACTTATAATCTTTGGACTCTTAGATGACACGAGAGTTCAGTTTATTATTTGATACGAGGTCAGGATGCAAAAGTGAAAAATTTTTCATCCATATCTTGTAAAAATTAAAAAATTTTCAAAGGCTTATGAATTCAATTCGCCAGCTCCAAGCCTACCTTTAACAGCCAGCGTCCAGTATGCTGCACACTATCGTATTTTACAGCTACAACTATTTTTGACATTTATTTGATGTTCATTACTTTCACTGAGCTCAATATCATTTGTTTTTTGTAAAACATATTTTTTGTGTTGTGTTTGACATTGCGGTAGCGAAAGGGTTAAGCATTTATACACGAGACAGGCTACGTTGAAGACAATATGCTGGGGAATAGGATATTTACCACCGCAGCAACGCGTGAAAGCAAGTCCATAACCATCGCCTTAACTTCGGGCACAAGATCGGGAGATGACGGAATATGTGGCGCTAGTGACGATAGAACTGTATCAATTTACTCGTCGATTGCCTTGTGACTGGAGGCAGACTGGAATGTCTGCGGCAAGTCAGCAACCAAAATCTGCTCAGCAACGGTCGAGCAATTCGCTAGCCAATGAAACGTCGACTCCATCGTCGAGGTTTTTTTCGTGATCTGACTCGAGCGAAGATTCGGCACCGATGTCATCTCAAATTATTATAAATATAATTAGCAGTATATTATAAATATAATCAACTAGTTGATATTATCGCCGCCCAAAATGTCTTTAATTAGTTTCAAACTGTACATTTCACAGTGCTTACGCAAGTCGCTCGTTGAAATCTTTCTGATACTAAGGTTCTTCTCTCTATTAACGTCAAACCGCGTTATGTTATGTCAATTAACAGAATTGTGTTGGTTATTAGTGCCGAAAAAATATACTATCACGTTACGTTACTCTCTTCGTAGTATATGTTTAGCAATTCCACATCTCCGTAGGTCACCCGGCGCTTGAGTTTCTGTGGGCCGCATTTTATTGTGCAAACTAACTTTTATTCAACTAATTACTTGCAATACTATGTAATCTGGAACTAAATCGGAAAAATTAAGTATGTTGTGAGGAATCTTCCTTCAAGGAGATTGTCCACAACATAGAAATTATAAGGAAATTTGTTTCACGTTGTCAGTCCTATTCGGGGTTTCAGAAGCCGCTTTTCGTACTTGTCTTCGCTATCTGCCACTCTTACCGTACGTAAATTACTGCCGTATATATACAATATTCGCCAATAGTTCACCCTACTCATCGTGCTCTGTCGCAGCCTACTCATGGAGAAACAAAGTTTTATTAGTATTTGCTAGTAGTTCGCTCTCTGCGCGCTTGTAAAACAACAGTCATTACTGTGTGCAATACTGTCCGCGTTTTATTCGGAAATAGAATTGCAGGTTTTTGTTCATGAGTGTTTGTGAAATTTCTTTCAGATTTTTAGTGTATGTCAAATTACACGCTTTGCACCGTGATTTTTCGCAAGCAGACACCCAGTATAGCGCAGACAAGCAGTAAAACTGACAGACTAGCGTTACTTTAAAAATAGTATCTTATGATCCCTTGATATTGTCGTAATATGTTTTTATGTTTTCACTATACATTTTTAGAAAAGAAATTCCTTTTTGTTCATTGAAATGCTTAAAAATCCAATATTCCGTTCCTAGCACCCCCAATATGCTATGTGCCTCCTTCAGTGATTAGAAGAAATTAATTTCGGCGCTAGTGTGACTATCTGAACAGCATTTAGGTAGGCTAAGTACTATTCTATATTCCTAAAATCGACCGAAACACTCTTATGTGAGCTCAAAAATGCTTAAAAATCCAATATTTCGTATCTAGAACCGCTAATACGCTATATACATCCTTCAGTGAATGTAAAAGTTTATTTTGGCTTTAGGGTGACAATCTGAAGAACACTTAGGTAGGTGAAATACCATTCTGTCTCCAAAATTGGGCTACGCTCTCTTCCGGGATCTCAAAAATGTTGAAAAATACAATATTTCGTGCGTAAGACCCCTAATATGCTACATACATCCTTCAGTGAATATAATAAGTTTATTTTGGCGCCCGGGTGACTGTCTCAACACCATTTGCGCAGGCTAAATAGTGTTCTAAGCTCCTAAAATTGGGCTAAACACACTTCTTGGTGCAAAAAATGCTAAAAATCCAATATTTAGTTAATAGAAACTCCAATGTGGTAAATACCTCCTTCAGTGAATATAGGAAGTTAATTTCGGCCACTGTCCACCATTTGGCCAGGCTAAGTACCAATCTATGCCTCTAAAATTAAAACACTCTTCAGGGGGCTCTAAAATTTTAAAATCCAGTATTTCGTACCTAACACCTCCATGTGCTATATACCTCATTCAGTGAATACAATAAGTTGATTTTGGCACTAGATTGACTGTCTGAACACCATTTGGGCTGGCAGGTACTATTCTAGGTCCCTAAAATTAGGCTAAACACTCTTCTGGGGGCTACAAAATGCTCGACATTCCAATATGCTATATGAGCACCATCAATATGCATGCAAATGGTTTTATATTGGCTTCTCCAAAGTGGGAGGTAGGGGCCCTAGGATTTTCTGGTGCCCGCTGGCAGAAAACGGGCGCCCCAGGTTCGGCAATCCCGGAAAAATCCTCCTGACAAAACTTTGGCTTTTCCATGATGAAAACACCTCCAGATGAATTTTTGCCAATTTTTTTACAAAAACCTTTTTCGATATGAAAAATTTGACTGAATTTAAGCAAAAAAATGGTTGAAAAGTGTATTTAACCGCAATAAAGACCGTTTTGCCGCGTTTCTGAGCCTATATGTTAACAATATTTAGTGTTTTTTGCTGAAAAATGACATTTTGAAAATTTTTAAATTTTGGCGTCACCATTTGAAGCCATGGGTCTCCAGTTCACTCCCCATGGCAAAAGTTGGCGCACCCACGAACCAGCGGTGCCCTCGGTTCATCATCTGGCAGAATTTTCAAAGAGTAGAGATTATGCACATTATACCGACGAATGTATACTGCAATCTAAAATTGATTTTGTTTACAGCACTAACCACTGCTATGGATTTCAATCACGAAACTCAACGACTCTTTGTTGGGACAGATAGCGGTCAAATAGCTGAATTTAAGATCGCTGATGATTTCAACAGTCAGAGTTTGCTACGGGATTACCATGGTACAAATGAAATTGCTTATATTTTCAATAAGTATAAATTATTTGGTTTATTACGCATTTTGGGTTAAAATCAAAAGAAAACATTTAAAACTACATTTTAAGCGTTTAGTATTCTGATGCTTACTAGTAATTTGGTTTTCAACTCAAATCCAACCAACCACAGCCAGCATGATTCTCATTTGTCTGCAATCGACCTTAAGTTAGAAAGTACTACAGCATGCCTGTTCGATGATCTTACATTTGCTCCATGTGGGGGGAAGCATTGTACGTGTTTATTGTTATTACAGTGGAGAAGGACCAAATTCATTGGTCAGTGATTTCACGGAACATATAATGCATAGAATCGCGGCTTTGTTTTTATTAACAGTGTGGTTTTTATATGCAACAATTGTAAACAAATATGACATTTTGCAACCACGTATGGTACAAAACCCGTTTTAGTTTATTTTGAGTGCAGTGACTGACACTAGCGTAGCAAAGAATTCTTAATAGCTGTACAGTTGTGAAATTTTCCAATGTACGTTATTGGGTTGTTAGGGCGACACTCTTTGGCGGATTGATTAGCGTGATAGCTCATTTGAAAGCTTAATATCTATGTGTGCCGTTTAGTATGCGGCGAAATCGATTCCAACATCTTCTCCCTCAGCAAAACAGAGCCAAACGCTCTCGATTAGCGGCCCCAAAATGACGTTATTAATTGCATCTGCACAACTTGTGTAGATATCTTACTCAAATTGGGATAATTTTGTTGTTCAGAAAGCGAGTATAAGACTGTATATAATGCTTAGCTTCGCTGATCTTCTAGGATGAAAAGAAGCGTCTAAACGAGCCCAAGAGACACAGAATTCACGAAAACTCCAGTATCTCCGTAACCACTAGAGCTACTTGGAGTTTTGGTTTCATTTTTGTAGAGAAATTTATCCTCTGTATAACTACTTGGTGTGTTGCTATTTCCTGTATTTACGTTGCAGGATTGTGTCAAAATGGGTTTTGATTGAGCCCATAGGTCTTAAAATACGCAAAACAATAATATCTCCGTAACAGCTCCAGCTATTAGGTGTTATTGGTTTTATTTTGCAGAGCAATTATTCATTCTCTATATACTACACATAGTGTAATATATCGTCATTGACGCTGCTGCGTTAGGTCAAAGTAAATTTTTCAATGGACCCAATGAGACCCAAAATTCACGAAAACGACAATATCGTTGCATCCACTCGAAGTGTCCGGTCTCAGTATCGAGTCATTTTGTAGAGCATTTCTTGCTCTGTATGGCTGCAAATGGTGTGGTCTTTATGTAGTTGCAAATTGCAAGTCCCTAAAACGGGTATATATCCTCACCCTCAACTATTCAACCAACATGGTTGATATTCGGCTTAATTTATAAGTTAATCGTCAATATACCTGTTAGCGTCTTTCTAAATTACGTATTCGACACTTAGAATTCACCACCCTAGCGTGAACACAAGCTACTGATATAGCCATAGTTAGTATGTAGTATACTAGTAGCTGTCATGTCCTGTGCAATGCATTGCATTATATTTGATAAACTTCGCTTCAGAGCTGATGTGATGCGAAAATGGAGATATTGCATTGGCCTTGTATCTTTAGTTTTACTTCCGACTTCAGAATCTAAGTGTAGAAATGCTCTTGCGATCCAAAATGTTTTCAGTGTTACTGCTGCATAGTTATAATAACTATATATATACTTAGTGGCTCGATTGATGGTGTATTTATTATAGAAGTTGATTTACTGTTGGCATTGTTCGCTTGTATTCATTGCCCTCATATGTCTGGCCTGTCCACAGCCCTCCGAAAAGTTGGGGAAATTTCGGGGGGGGGGGCATGTTCATTCTCAGCAGAAAATTAAAAGTGGGGGATAAATTTTGCTTAAAAATACTAAATATTTCCATATTTTCATGCATTTTTACTACCGTGAATGTATTTTCAAGCTAAAAACGATATTTTAGCCTTATAAATAGTGGTAATTTATGTTTAAAAACAATTTGCAAACAAAAAAAACATAAATTTTCAGACATAAATTTTTTTGGAATTAGTTGAACATGCGGGGTTTCGGCCGAGTGGGGGGACGGACATGGGGAATTTGGAAAGTGGGGTGTCCCCACACTGTGCTCGGGCCAGTATGTGTATGACAGGGTGTTGTAAAGGAAATCCTCTTATCAGTTTCCGGTTACTGCTGTGCATACCTCCATTACAGGCTCTCCAATTAATATATTTAACAGCTGTAATGCAAGCTTGAATTAATTGCTGTCTTTTGTCACTGTTTTGTTAACACGTCGAAGTACTTAATTGCATATTAAGAGGTATGGAATAATAAATACAGCTAATTATTTTAAAATTATCTGTTCAGCAATTGTGTTTTCAGCACACATTGGTACAGTCACTTCGCTTGTATTTTGTTTGGAATCAGAATGGCTTCTTAGTGTTGGACGCGACAAAACCTTCGTTTGGTATTGTTCGGAAACTGGCAAGAAGTTGGGAAGCTATATTGTCAGCTCGTGGTGTAATTCATTGGTGTAGGTTTCAATAGTTGTAGTATTTTATTTGACTGCGGTGTTTATCCGTTATTATTGTTGCTGTGGACACCGTGCTCTGTTTGGAACTTAATATACTAATACCAAGTGCGCATGATTTTACAGAAGAATATGACACTCTTCAGCTTTATGTACTTTTGGCCGAACACCGTGTCACGGTGTTTCGGGCTGCCGTTCTATATTTCATAGGGGCAGTTCGCCTGTCCCTCCCTGCGTTTCATGGTGGAGGGGGGACACAAATCTGCCCCAGTAGAGGAGGAAAGCGTAAATTGAGGAGAGGACAAAATGCCCCATTCATGAAATCGAGGAGGGGACAAATTCAAATTTCCCCCTCTTGAAACGCAGGGGGACAGGTGAACTGCCCCCCCATGCAGTATACTGGGCCGGCGCGAAATGCACCGCCATATGGTTTTCGGCTAACAGTGCATAAACTGAGCTGTGTCAAACTCTTCAGTAAAAATCATACATTCTTGCTAATACATATATCTTTAGCGAGGGTAAACGAATCTAGGGTAAATTATTTATGGTTGAAATTATATTTAATACCCTGTATCAGGATTTCTGTTCGATGTATATACCACATTGAAACATTTGGAACCCTGAAGTCATAATGGTCGCCTGATAGGAGTAAATAACAAGACCATCTTATTCTGTGTGTCACAAATCCAGTAATTTATCTTAAACCCCAGAAAACAACACAACAGAATACGTGACGACAGACTAAATTTTTTCGGTAAATCGGGTTAGCCGATGCTCGACCTAAACCCCTGGAAACCCATGAAGATATATTGTACAGTCGTGATAGGTTTTTTATGACCACACCATTGTACTGAACTAAAAATACAGAAAAATCTATACGGACTGTTTTAATTGCCCTGATGACAGATTATATTCGGGACCTTAAACCCCTAGAAAACCACCAAAAACGTGCGAAATATTCGAGGTAAACCTTAGATAAACCAATGTATTCAAGGAACCGAAAAATCTATTATATAGGCCATTCTTGATGCCTTTCACGCAATATGATGAAACCACTGAAAAAACCATATGCTGGAGGTCGTAAAAGCGTTCAAGCAGATGAAAAGTTGCATATAGTCATAATGGTCTCTAGATGACTGAACCATCATATTCAGCGTCCTTGATAGCCTATTAGACACTCGTTCTAAGGTACAAATACACAATAAAATATCGGAAAATCTATAGGCAAAGTGGCATATTCGGACCCAAAGCGATGAAGGTGTGGACTCACAAAAAGTGATGTTCAGCAAAGTTGTAATTCGATATAATCTGATACGATAATTTTCTATTATGTCGCCAGATATAAGCTGCAATGCACAGGCACCTGCGTAGCAAGATTAGGCAGAAGCCTTAAAAACCAGCTATTGGTTATTTTGACTCAGAAAATGTCTCAACGTTGAACTAAAAGGCATGTTATCATCACTTTTGCTATCACTTATAAAATTTGGTGAAATACATCCATTCGATATTGACTTATGAATTACACCGACAGAAAAAAAGAAATCATCGTAATTTCCTCTGAGCGTGTGAAGCATTTTCAGTTCCTTTGTTCATTGTTATTGTGCTTAACCAAGTAATTACTGAAAGTGATTGAGCTTAGTGTTGTTTGTTCTGTATATTTTCTCGTTCGATGTCTTAGCATTGCAGGTTTGATTCAGCTGCAAGGTACGCATTCGTCGGTGATTATTCTGGCACGGTAACCGTTTTGAGTTTGTGTGCTACGGAATGTAAATTTATCAGCAAACTGGCTGGTCACTCAGGTGAGTGGTTTCAAAATATAACAGATTTAAACTTTTAAAACAACTGAGAAACTTTTTGTCTGTATGTAAACTAGAAATACAAGAAATATATTGTTCTGCGTACATGTTTGATCTCTCTAAATCCGGGTTCTTAGTAATGCTGTTCTTGTGATGCATCTCTGAAAACGCTATGTAGTATGGGGGACAATTATGGTCCTTAAGTAGAAGTGGGATTATCAAATTTGACCTAGTGACAATGGCTTTAAGTAGTTATAAATTATTCAAAGTGGTCTCTAACGTAACTTATTAGTTTGATGCTCTAAGCTTGCATGGTAGCCACCTCCTCGAATTTGTGAAACAGGGCTAAATTCTTGAAATTTCACATGCATTCCTCAAATTTCACTTCTTGATACAGAAAATTTAAGTTTGAAAGGGCAATCACTGTATATGTGTTATATTACTTTTCGCTTATATTTATTTTCAACCCTTCTTTCATTTTCAATGCAGTATGCTTGTCCTACGATATGCGATGGAGCGTTTTTCGTTAACGGGGTGACGTAGCACGCCATCCCGTATCAACGGACCGATCCCCCATTTCAATTCTTTTGTGCGGAGATGTCCACCCAAATCCAGGATCACAGCGAACCACTTTGCAATAAAGTTGGGTCACGGCGATCGCTAACTGGAAACAGTGGTTTCAGAAAGACACATTATTGAATGGTGATGCATTTTTCACTTTGTGCCATCGCGGTTTCAAGATAAGCGCTCTTGGAAAATCTGCGGTCCATGAGAAAAGGAAAAGCCACCGGCAGGCTCTGCGTGCAAAAGGTCTGTCATTCATTTGTTTTTAACATGCAATTGAGCGTCAGTTATTGTTTGTAACGCCATTCACATCAAGTGACCCGTCCACCTCCACTGGCCCTTCCCCATCTGATCAAGCGCAATCAACTTTCGTATTTTCATCGCCCCAGCAAAACAGGCTGTTAGTAAGGCTGAGATAATATGGACCTTGAAAGCAGTGTGGTCGCATTTGTCATATAGCTTCAGTGACGGTCTTGGGTATATTTTCCAAGCGATGATTCCATATTAGATTAGATCAGATTAGACTTTGAGTAACGGTGTGATAGTTTTGCACAGGTCCAATAGTAGGACCCTTTGCATCACCATGTTCTAATTCGTATAAACCCAGATGAAACCTCTGAGTTGCAACGCAAAGTTCTATTAATTTACTCAAACACATAGGGCTACCATTAGTGACTGCTAGTTGTTGAGCACCTAAGAACCTTTGCCTAGCTTCACCCCATTTTAACATCTGAAAACAAATTGTTCAGACGTTTCAGCCTCCTGGTGACAACATTCGCAGAGACCACTTTCTCTTAGTTTCATAACCTTAAGATGGACATTTAAAAGATTATGCCCAGTTAAAACATGTAGAGCAATGCGCAATCTATCTTTGCTAAGCTTCCATAACAAACGAGATCTTTTAGAATTGACCTCAGGAAAGAAAATCCTTGTCTGCCTGCAATTTATTCCCCCTCTCCGCCGTTTGCGCGTGTTGTCCAGACAAATAGCGCACCAGCGAGGTCTTCACCATGGAAGAGGAAACTGGAACACAAGGTTCCGGCCGAAATACATTCAGTAAAGCCCCTTGTTTACATGGCTGTCTGCAATTTCGTTACCCCTAATACCTGAGTGTCCCTTGACCCACGACAAACAGAGCACATTTTCAGCACCTAGTCTATTTTATTTCTTATGGCATTCAACAACAGTGGCTGACAACACCACTGGCTTGCTTGGAGCTTTAAGTGCAGCCTGGCTGTCACTGAAAATCCAAATATTCTTTCCACTAGTACTTTGTTCCACGAGATATTCAGCGCATCCACAAATTGCAACAATTTCTGCCTTGAAAATCGATGCCTTGGACACTGATGTAAAGTATAATCTATGTGTATTATCAATAACGGCTCCTGCCCCTACTCTAACTCCACGATCTGTGCCCACGAGTGAACCATCAGTATAGCACACAAGATCGCCATCTGACTGGGCTCCCTCATGTCTAACACACCATTTCTTATTCCAACTGTAAAAATCCTAAAATTCTGTCCGTTGGCATTACTATAGTATCACATAAGCCTCGGGCGAATCTTTGTAAGCTATAATATCTACTACTTTCGCACTGAGCAAGCCATAGCCCAGTGGTTCTCAGGTGTTAATAGCTTTCAACTGCCAGTTGATCAGTAGGTTTAATTCCCATAATGGACTCTAGGCCCACCAGAGCCGCAGAACGAAGTGAATCATACGACAGGCCAGACTATGAGCCTTCAAAAATTTCCCCAAATAAGTTTTCAATTTAGCTTCAGTGACGGTCTTGGGTATATTTTCCAAGCGATGTTTCCATATAGCAAGATTGCAGAAGGTTTCAGTATGGGCTGCACTAAAACAAGATATATCATCGTTTACGGTCTTTTCCCGTTTTTCGCGAAAACCCTTCACAGCCAGTTAGCAAACTGTGATTTCAATGCCTTTTGCTTCGACGAGGCGCTCAACAAAGTCAGTCAGCGAGGTTAAATTGATGCACATGTTCGCTTATGGGATGAGAAGTTAAACTCCGTTTCAACCTGATACCTCAACCGCTCACTCATGGAGCACGCAACAGACGACGACGTTAATGGCAGTTTCTTAGCTGCTGTTTGAGATGAGGCCTATCTAAAATGTGGTCCAAACATCCATGGATGGTCCAATAGTGTGAACTGGTGGTTTCATCGGGACCTTAAGATGAATCTAGAGCATGACCCGTTGACCCATCGTTGATAGACATAGGCTCCTGCGGTTTTCATTTTGTCTGAGGCGCTTTTCGAAATGGCAATAGCGATTCCTGAAATATCAATAGTTTCTTGGAACCTCCGCTGGCTCTTCAAAGGTTGCGCTGCCCGACTAGCTACGTGCACCCAGCTGACATTTTCATGCCTGTGGCCATTGAAATTCTGCCAGGTTCGATGGATCGCTAACGTTAACGACGAAATTTCAAACGCCGAAGCCAATGTTCCCGCTTATGCACGAGGCCTTTGTTTTATTGATCCAAAGCCGGTCGTCCTCGCAGCCGCGGATTTTTCTTCAAAAATATTGGCTCTTAAAGTCGCAGACGCCCAACGCTTGCAGGTCCCAGACGTGGGATTTGCTGCTGCTGAGACTGTGAAGAAGAGTGAAGCTACGCAATCATAGAAAACCAAGTTCTATGTAAACGCTCAGTATATGTTTCGAAATGCACGGAAAAATAGTTGACCGCTCCCCTCTCCAATCTAAATTTGTCCGCGCCGCCAGCTGTCTTTCTCCTTAGTTATGCAAAACAAACCTCAAGACTGGCGATACCGAATGTAGGGTTTGTTGGAACTTTTGGTGGAGTCTAAGCGGTTGACTGGCAATAAAGCGGATGCTATCAAACAGCAGTTTCAGAAGTTCACCCAACACCTTTTGTCACCGAGCAATGTCATGCCTTCGCGAAACGAGCGATCCCAAAGGAAGAATTTTATGTTGGACTCTTTGTAATGGTTCCTGAATACGATGATTTGTGCGGCATGGTCAAAATGGAGCTTGCCATGTTGCATGGAAACGCGACAGTTGAATGTCAGTCCATCAACGAGAACTTGTTCATCGTGAACATAGAAAAGGCGAGTATGGTCGCGCAAGGAACGGTATATGATGCGCTAAATACAGCTGGTGGCCCGCTAAGTGGCGACATTGCTCCGGATATGCTAAAATAAGTGACACAATCTCACAAGCTTTACAATCATTCATTGGAAGCGAAAACACAGGCAGGTATTCGACAGTAGCAGCATCAGAGGAAGCAAAAACTCATCACCGATCAAATGAACCAGTTAACGGAGGAGAAGCGCGCTTTCGACAGCGATAGTGCCATAAATTCTGCAGAAATCGCGAAAAAACTGGTGGAATTGCAAAAGAAACTGGGTGGGATATAATGCTTGCACAGGCAACGGCCGCAGTGCGTGGAAATGAGTCTGGGTGTCCCGTGCCTGCGGACTCCAAAAACATGATGTGGTGAAGCTACGAAGGTTCGTGATGAGACAATTGTTAGATAAAACAATTTGAAAGCTTGCAAAAATTCCTCAAATTTCATTTCTCAAAAACAGGGGCCACCCTGAGCTTGAGAAATTTTTTTAATGTATATAATCGTTGAAAAGTTATGGTGCCATATTATTTCGAACTGGGAACCATATCACGTGATTTTAGCAACCACTGTGATTAGTACTTCTTAATTCACATTTCGATTTCGTCCGCAGCTACTTACGTATATAATTGCCTTTCAGGGAGTATTCGTTGTTTGGCGTGGGACGCTGAGAATCAGCTACTTTTCTCTGGTAGCGCTGACAAATCAATAATCGTTTGGGATATCGGAGGTAAAAGAGGAACGGTTTATGAACTGCACGGTCACAAGTAAGTTAACACAACTTGACGGGTGGAATCTATTAATACCAGAATGACTGTGTCTACGTATCGGCAGGATATAGCTTAAATTATGAAAGCATAAATATTGATATTAGATAGATTACATAACATGCTTGTATTCTTGCATAAAATTCATTGTCTGGATATAATTTTTTTAATTGTTGTGGAGCTACAACCTGCTTAAACGTAAACAAAACATCCCATATACCGTCACGGACAGAAGCAAGGGCAGACGAAGTCTCGGATGGGCTCCATTTCGTCTGTTGGTCTAAACGCCTATAGACGAAATATTGTCCTGGCGCGGACGGACGAAGTATAGCAAACCCTTACACCGTTCGAATCTGCTAAAACATTTATTAGTTGATATAGAACAGTGCTGATTGTGTGACGTAGTTGTTAATAGGTGACAAAACCAATATATTTACCAACTTATATCTACCTCTTTTACTATTCCTGTTTAAAAAAAGAGATCTTATTTCAGAATTGTTTGGGACTTTTTGTTTCACCGGCAAAATTAAGTTGCTTGAAACCGATTAATATAAAATATTTGTAATATATTTTTACGCCTCGCAAACTGATTGCACAGCGAGGGAAATGCGTAAGCATGGGTAGTACGCGCTCAATCGCTATTCTGATGTTCGAAGTTTAGCACATTCAAATCATTTTAGGACGTTAACACTGCTTGTTGAAACTCTGCTGGGTTGGCTCGCTCAACTAAGATGGCTGAACATGTCTGCATACTCAATGTCTGAGGTTCCATGTGAGGTGATAGCCGGAGCCGCGTGGGGTGTTAGGGCAAGGGGTAGCATGTTGAAATTTCAAAATTTCAAACTCTTCCCCAGTTTTGCTTAATTTTCTTCATTTTTGCTATTTTCCCCCGAGTTTTTGCAGGCTCAACTAGGATGGCTCAACACGCCTGCATAATCAATGTCCGAGGTTTCAGGAGAGCGGGTAGCCGGAGCCGCGTGGGGTTATGTTCTCTATTTTTGCCAGTGTGCCATTTTCCCTATTCTTTACTAAATTATACCAATTTTCGCGATATTTTACTTTGGTAGCAGGGGCCACCTGATGTGTTTGGCACCCGATGCCTCATTGATAGTTTCCCACCCTACCACCTCGCCGCGGCATCTCCAATGTAATGAAACTGTTTGTCTTTTACATACTTCAGAATTCCTTACAACGGAATAATATTTACTAATTCACAATTTTCTGTGTTGCTGTTAGTAATAATTCTTCGCGTAATTTGAACTTTGTCCCTCATACATTGTACATTCGTAAAAGCAATACGGCTTTACCAAGTGTTCAAATATTTCGATCAAGCCGTTATCTTATAGAATAAGTAACTCTGGTTGGATTACTTTTTTTTCAAGCTGCCTACATTGTTTTATGGCGATGGTTAATATAGGGGTTTGGCAAGGGGCCTCACCTCGTTGGCCCCGCGTCACCTCTTAAACACACCCGATCACTCGCCTTTCCTAAAATTTTCGTGATGGACCATCACAATGTTTCAAACAGATTGTGTTCCTACATTTTACCAGTGTTCCCCAATTTTCCCCAGTTCTTGCCACAATTTTCTGCACTCAAAAAGGTCCTTCTGACAGGAAAATAGGGGAGTAAAAATACGGCTTAGGGGAATTCTACCCATAGGGTGGGGTAACCTCCATATGAACCCCTATGATAAGTATGCGATTTTTGTAGATAACCTTGGTCTGAATCCCTAGTTACGGCCTCTCCCTTTTATTAGGGGTGATAAGTTCAGAGTTCTAAAAACCCAGGCACAACAGGAGTAAATCATCCTTGAAAAATAAATGTCGAGACAGAGACAAAAATAATTATGATGAAGATTCTGCGCATGTAGAACATAGTTTGATGTTATCAGCAATAAATTGGTCGGCTTGGCATACGCATCAGGCTCGAAGCGTTTATTTTCGATGAGCGATGACGGTCAGATTGTATGTTGGGATTTGAGTACGAAGCGTGACGAAACTCCTGAATGGAAGTCGAGTGACAATTGCCAACGCTGTGATATTCCGTTCTTCTGGAACTTTCGCGAAATGTGGAGTAGACGCACAGTCGGTTCTAGACAAGTGAGCAATACATTATTAATTTTGTTTTGGTCTTAGCGAACGGAAGCTTGTGGACATTATTATAAGCAGAAAAATGAATTTACGCTGTAACCAATAAGGTGTAACAGGTATGTTGATTCTTAGTGTAAATCATTCCGCCATCTACTTGTAGTCTCGCTGATGCTGTCTTCTAGCACGATCAGGTTTTAAATACTGCACACTTGATTGCCTTAAGTACCTATCGACTTTATACCCACACTTTCTAACTTTTTCTCAAAGTTTGAAGTTATATTTATCTCAAGATATGACCTAAATAGTAATGGAAAAGTATTGCCAAATTTTTCAGGTTGTGCATCTTCGTCGATTAGCTAAAGGAATATCCTGAAAGAGCATGAGCAGTGTTCACACGTTTAAATTCACGAAAATGCCAAAAGATACGTTCAAATTTTGATCAAACATTGAGACTTAAAGTTTGAACGTGTGAACATATCTTTACAAAGATTTTTTGAATAACTTAATGCATTTTTGAGTATGCCTAGTTAAGTCAATCGAGCTTATAATAACTTTAGATTAATACTTGACATCGGCGGATAGCCGTGCCAGTATTAAACTTTAGCACAGTTTCCTCTACTAAATTATAACGTCATAGTATTTCACTTGTCATAGTACTTCGTGTGTTTCTATTACGTGCTACTTATTGCATTTGTTAGCTGGAGCTGCTAGGTAATCGTATCAACTAGTATTTTCCTCAATATTCATGGCTGACATAAATACGTTCAACGGTTGTAAGTCAACCGCGATCAAAAATTGAATATTGCAACATTATTTTATCCAGCGTTTTCACAGTAGTTTTGTAGCTGTTTTTGCTGATATAGCATTTAGTATAACAACTACAAAACAAATTAGTTTTGCTTTATAAAGCCCATAGTATTGATGCGCAACGTTATAGAACGGTCATAATTATTACGAGGAGTTTTGCTGTCAAACCCGCCGTTCACTGTAGGGTTTAACATTTGAGTAACCAGTGTTCAGCCACGAAAACTTTGCACTACTCGGTATCTGCGCCGGAATAAGTCTTTTCTTGTCCAGAAACAAGTACACATTTTGTAGACTGATATTTTTGCATATAAAGTAGCTTAGTTTTTTTGCTTGCATTACAGATGTTATTGTTTTAGCACCATTGTCGAAAATGCGGTCACGCCATATGTGATGCGTGTTCGAATCATCGTGCCTGTATTCCAGAAATGGGATATGAGTATCCTGAACGTGTTTGCGATAGCTGTCATCCAGATTTAGCCGCACAAAAGTAAATTGTATATAGTACAGCTTGGGTAAAATGGGATTGAACATTTTTGTCGAAACGGAAGAAGCGTAGTTTGCACCACGTGTTTATTGATCGCTCAATTTGATTTATTTTCGTTGACATTTTACTCTATGCTTAATTCATCTATTGTAGGGCACCTCGCTTAGTATTAGCGCTGTTCAGTGATTTCATTTTGAGAATCTCGCAGCAGCAACACCGAGTTATCGTTGTGATTTTGACTATATTGAGCACCTTGAAATTTTTAATTTTGTTTGTCCAAATAGCGGGTTTAAACATATATGTCGCTATGTAGTAAATTCAATACGTTAAACATTGTGTTGCCGAAAATTCTCAATCAGTGTCATAACAGATGAGACACATGAGATAATTCCGGCTGGAAGAAATGTGCATTCTTGATTTTTGAAACGCGGCGAGCGGACTTTCCGCCGTCGCATCGAAAAAACCGAGACCAGCATACCGAATCAACTCATCGAGATCTACAATTTTGGTGACCACTTCCTGGGCCGATGTGGGCTCGAATATGGTTCGTCGATGCATTGCCGCTAATAGCGATTTCTCAAATTTCGCAGTGTTGTTGCTTGTTTTTACTTTACAATGAGTACCTATTAGGGGTTATCAAGCCCACCGTAGATTGTTTTGCTATTTGCCGCTAATAGCGATTTATCAAATTTCGCAGTGTTGTTGCTTGTTTTTACTTTACAATGAGTACCTATTAGGTTATCAAGCCCACCGTAGATTGTTTTGCTATCTAGGATCTAACCAGGCTGTATTATACCTTTTTAAGGTGTTTCACAGATTTTACGGTCGGCGAACTCGATTTCCAAAATAGTGCTTTTTATTTGTCTGATTACGTATTGCCGTGCAGGGCATCAGGAATAATTTGGTTATGTAAAGTCGAGCACGAGTATCTTATGCCTTTTCAGACGGTTTCATTGGGATTAGGGTCAGTAAACCCGATTTCCAGAATATATTCGATCTTTTGTAGTTTGGTACATGGCATCAAAATAGTATCGATGTTGTTGGTGTGTTTAACGCAGTGATTTGGTTATCTAGAGTCTAGCTTGCATATTTCATGGGTTTTAGGGTCAATGAACCCGATTTGCTGAATATAGTCTGTCTTCACTTTGTTTGGTCATGTATTGCGTACACGTCATCAAGAATAATTGTCTATATGGGTTTTTTCGGTAGGCTGATCACGATGATTTGGTTATCTAGAGACAAGCACAAATATTTGATGCGTTGTCAGTTGTTTTGATGGGTTTAGGGTCAACGAGGTTTTACGCTGGTATAAACATTAAATACAGCCTGTTAGTGATTAAACAAAATGATAACCAAAATGAAACCACGCTCGCTCCGTTTCACCTCGATTGCGAGATACTAGTGTAAGATGTTGAGAAAGACCTACTACTTCTTCAAGAATTGTGCAGATTTCTTTAAAATGAACATGTGCGAGAATTATTAAATCTTCAAATAAACTATATCCTATTGTCTACATTGCAACACATTTTAAATTTTTGATTAATTTATATAAATAATTAGTAGTAACTAAAATATAAATTAGTGTATTATATTAATTAATTCATTTTAGTAGATGGACACAACGTATGCGACAAATTCTTTAACGAATTTAAATCAGTTGTACGTGCGAGCAGCCTTTAGTTCTTACGCGTAGTTGAGATTTTCTGGCAAGCAGGCGGTATAGATATAGATGAACTGAAAAAGGCCAAAATTTACATGGGAGACATGAACTGTGTAACCTGCCGAGGTGGAATACCTGCTCCCCTTTCTCTATGTGGAGAAGCATCGTTTTATGATATCATTTTCTTAAACGGTTTCTGTACTTCAACGCTGTAGTGATCGTTACTATTTTTAGTACAACGTCACTTGCATCTTTTCTCAATTGCAAAGAGTGGACCACAGATCTGTACGCTGACGAGACGCAGCAGAAACTGGTCACTGTCGGAAGTGATAAACTGATTAAGGTATTCGATTATGTATCTCCGCAGCTTAAGAGTTGTAGCATGTGACCTCAATGTTCAATAGAACGGTGTGTATATTATTTTTACCACTGCAGTTTCCAGTACCGTTAATGGTTAACTATATTGCGCAATTTTACGAGTGCTTACATATTTTCTTATCTCCAAAGTGGCCATAGCTCTGAAAACTGTTAACCCGAAGCATAAAATGCTCCTCAGTATTTATGTTGAAACTTACCGTGCATCGCAGTCTCGCCGAGAGTTATAAAAATATTGTTAGGTTGAAATTTTTGGTGTCTCACGTTTACGGTTAAATCATTAGAAAACCCGTGATGCGTCAACATGTTTATGACTCCATCCTGTTTCTCAGAAAGCAGACGTCCTGATAATTTAAGATGAATTATCTATCTTAATCTGCATAGCCCAGTTCTAATCTAGATGATCTGATAGATTAGAAAATATCAATGTTTTAGTTACGTATTGTACATATTCCTCAGAAATGAGTATTGCCTTTCAAACGAGCGAACATCGAACAGAAATAGAACAAAATTTTATCGAACAACACTTGAACAGCTCCAGGACAAATTATAAAAAGCGCTGCAACGTTTCGAACACGTCTCGAACAAGATTTAGAATTCATCGAACGAATGGCACTCATTTCTAACAAGTATTCAGAATGTTGTGTAACATAGTGGAGATTGTGTGTTACAGGGGTGAACGTTTTTAAATTCCGTCTGTGTGTGTGATCGGCCATAACTCGGGAACGATTTAACCGATTTTCATGATCTTGGGCTCATTAAACCAACATAGTCGATTTACCGTGTACATATTCGAGTGTTTTTGATTTGGGGTGTGGTCCCAGGGTCATGGGTCAAAATCTAGGTTCTTGCCCCATTTTAGTACCTTTCACGAAAACAAGCTTATTTTTATCTTAACTTTCGAATTTTTTCTATGGTTCGTTTTATTTTATAGTAAAATGATAAATGCCGATGCCTCTTTTTTGTTTTTCGATCAAGGCTCTGGTTGTGGAGTTATGGGTTTTGATATGTATGGCACCCTCATGGTTCCTCGACCCAAAATTATATAGTTTGTTTTGACGTGCTTGGCGGTTGAAAAGTTTCAATTGGGGTTTTTTGGCATGGAAAACTCATTGCCGGTGTTAGTTTGCTGTACGACGCATGATTCCATGGGTACAGGGGTTTGGCGCCCCAAAGGTTCGTGGTCAGAGGGCAAAATGTACCTCATTTAAGTACCCTTCACGGAAGCAAGGTTATTTTTATCCTAACTTTCAATTTTTTCTATGGTTGGTTTTATTTCATAGTAAAATGATAAATGCCGATGCCTCATTTTTGTTATTCGTTTAAGGCTCTCGTTCTGCATTTATGGAGTTTGAGGTATGGCACCCTCGTGGTTCATTTACCCGAAATTCGAAAGTTTGTTCCGACGTCCGTGGCGGCTGAAAAGTTTCACTTGTGGGTTTTTGGGCATGGGAGACTCATTGCCGGTGTTGGTTTTGCTCTGCGACCCATAGTTCCGTGGGTACTGGGGTATGGCGTCTCCATGGTTTATCGAACCAAAATTCCCAATTTTATTATGACAACCTGGGAGGCTGATAGCTTACACATGGGTTGCTTTTAGGCGTGGGAAACTTATTGCTGGTATTAATTTTATTCGAACTCATGCGGTATTGTAAGATGTCCATATATAGTATGTCAACGTATGCTATCGAGACCTGATTGGCTGTGCACGCAAAAGGTGTAGGTGTACCTATGCTTCACTACGTTGTGTAATCTAGATGAGTTACTAGTGGAGTTATTTGCAGTGTCATACAACATGCAAAGATGTATCAATAAAGCCGGTGGGATATTTTGGTTGAATTAATCAAATTCTTTTGAGAGTTTTCCTACATTACTACGCTGCGAATATCGTCAAGCCAACTTTTCTTTAGATAAAATCCTTTAAATCTTATGTGTTTTCGTAAAATTAGTTTTGCTTGTCAAATCCAATCATAGGAAAAATGTAACACTAGTGCCACACTGGATGTATCCAACCGTTTTATGATTAACAGCGTCTAAGAATAAATTTTAGGGATTCATCGTAGATATTATACATACTTTCTAAGCAATGCTGATTTTATTGTTTATTAACCATTATAATCATATTTTGATCTAGCTGATTTTGTATTTCTGGTTTAATCATCAAAGTAGTTATAATTCCGAAAGCGATTTCATATAATGTAACCCTTTAAAATATATGATAAAATCATATTTGATATTGCTTTTATGCATTTTTTCAGATCTGGGACATTTCAACTGTGATATCATGAAAGCTTTGTCTATACGCTGCAATACTGTTGTTCCAATTGCTTTATTATATAAATACTTAATATATTGTACACTTATGATGTAATTCGATTTCTCCACGCTAACTGACCTGCGAACTTTTTGATGCAGTGTTGTAGTAAAATCAATCTTGACGGCAGACATTTTGTCATCAGTAACTTGATTGACGTGGCTGAAATGTATTTGTTTTCTAAATCTAATTATTATCACTCAGAATTTATTTTCAAACTCTGTTTGAGTTTGGATCTAAAATGTACAAACGGATTGTTGTGTTTAGGGCGTGAGACAGGTTCGCTGAGGGCAGGTTAGGAAAACCAATTGGTTTTCGTTTTGACCTATGGTACTTAGCTTTTTGATCTATATTTGTCCAGATTTTTGTTAAATGTAGCGTTGTGTCAATCTGTACAACTGTCAATCATGCGGGGCATAAACGATTGGGCGGTGCGGCAGTTGCGCTTGAGTATGTCTAATTAATCGTCAATAATTGCTCATGGCTGTAATATGACGAAGAAGTCAATTTCTCGAGCGCGTGAATGTTAGTAAATTTTACAGCTTTTGGAAAACTACACGCCGTTAAAAGTCAAGTTTTAAACGGTCACGTACCGAATCTTAAAATTATGTTACTTGCAAGAGCATATTTTGTGGAAGAAATTTCAGGTTGTTGATGTAATTACCTAGGCATGAATGTGCTACCCATTGCGTTAAGCTGTCAATCGCACATATTAGATATACATACATACAGATAACCCTGACTGTTTTATATTACCTCTTGAGCGTTTTCCTTAAACTGCTGTCTGCACAGGAATAATAAGTATTGAATAATAACATAATTATTTTAAAATATACTTATGGTTTTCCGCAAACAGCGAAAAAATTGCCGCTTCGTTCATAGCAGGGGATCATTGAAGGCTTGCTTCAGGTTAGAAAAAGACAGGACCTCAGGTTATGGATTACCCACGGCGATCTATTTCTTATCAACACTTCTCAGGCTCGAGTGAATTGTCGTTTCATCAAACCATACATAAAATCATTACATTTTTTCATGGCCCTTTACAGGGCCTGTGCGATGTTGGATCATTTGCAATGGTTTAGCGGTATTTCGCAGTGTCTGTCGGCTCACTGCATTTGCTTTGGTACCTTTTTGGTTTGCGCTTCCTTGCAGTTTGTTTTTTTCACAGTTAAAAACGTTTTGATGTACATAAATTTTATTTCTTAATATTTTCATGCGTGAGTAATCATAAGGTGACCCCATCAACTATCCAATTTTGCAATTTCGGCTAAAAAATGTTACGGAAAGGTATCTGCTCAATTGACTCCTGCGTAAAACTATTCTCGAGCAGTCCTCAGCAATTAAAATCTAGTGAAAATATCATACATGCGGCTGGGTGTAGAATTTATCCCAGAGGTGTGCGCTTATAAAAATTTTAAACCCGTGGGTGCTTGCAAAACTTTTCTCGTTCGTCACCCACTGCTACTATCCTACCGATCATCTTAAACAAAAGGTTTGCAGCTTAAGAATAATGTGGATTTCTTTAGATCCACGTCTCATGAACACGGGAATTAATGCTTAGACCTGAAATAGGCTGTGGCTTCCAGCTTGGATACAGATTTGACCTAATTTTCATTACTACATAAACTGGAAATTTGGCCCCCCGCCCGGAACCGGGAAAATGACTTTCTGGATTCCATAAACACCCCATTGCTAACTTGCAATTACTATGTAGGCGCTAAATTGATGAAACAGTATTTCCATATCTGTGACGACTGCTGCATTGATCTGTGAACTTTAATAACTATCACAATTTATATTAAGATGTATTTTTACATTACAGATAGCTGTGACAACTTATAACAACGCCTGTATTTGTCAACAGTGATATTTGACATTTTATAGCAATGGCTAAAGATATAACAAGGAAATTCGTATACGGATACCGACAATCAAGTATTATATTGAGCAAGAATCTGTTCTATGTCATCAAACAATAATACACTACGAGACCAGCTGTTTATTTGCCATAGGTGTCTATAGCGGTGGGTGTGGTGGGGAGTGGTCTTATAATGCGGAATATAAAGGGCGGCACATAAAATGACAATAATACAAGTTCATTTAGTTGGGTCCACAATTAGGAGAATCCTTTTGGGAATATACCTATAAGTTACAAATTACCTAAAGTGAACGATACGTTTCAAAGGTGAGATAATAATAACCATAAACATGCCATTGATGCAATAGAAATATGTTGTAGCGACGATATATTTGTAGCTGCGTTAATTACTTAATTTTTGAACTAAATAAGTGACTTCCTCTATTATAGTTGGAAGGCTACGATGTTGACATCATACGCTGATTATGCTAGGATAAACATACGGCCACTGTGACGATTCAAAGAAATTGTTCATATCAGCAGGTTACGGACTGTAATTCTAATATTGTACTAATCCAAGCCTAAATTCAAGTAACCAACTTCTAATGTCAAAAACGTTCACTTTCCTTCCGATATTGGTATTTAAGCCTGGATTTTATAGACTAAAGTTGAAACATTTGCCAAGCACGCTGCACTAGTTTCCAGCTCGTCTATGGCACCCACCTATCGAGATCCTCAAGGTATTCAAAATATCTGTCCGTCAGGAAAGTCGTGAATTTTTTACTTCTCAGATCCGTTTACAAGATAAAATAAAGATCCGAAATTTGAACAAAATGATGGTATTATCTTCGAAACGGACATACCGTGGCCGACATTTTACCTTATGGTTTTCATATTCTTACGAGTGTGATGTGTAATGTGGGCAACGGCCGATGATCGGAAAGTCAGGCCGGCGGGCCCTTTAAGAATTTTCATGGCCGACAGCCGGCTTTTAAGTCTTCGTCGTTAGCTGTCGCGAAGGTCGAATTTTCGAACAAATCCTGAAGAAGGTTATTAAATCCTTATAATAAGGCAAGCTTCTTGGCAGTCAGCATCCATAGGCCGTCGATTACCCACTGAGCTGTCGGTGGTGATTGTCTCTATGGCCGCCTTTGGTCGCGACCCTTTGCACAAACGTGACAATAATATATTTTGTCTGGAATTCCAAAATATATAGACGAATAAATTTGAACAGAAATGTTACAAGTACAACATCGATAGACACAATACAGTGAATGCGTCAGCACACTTCTAGTCGAAATGCCCGTTTAGAATTGTATAACTCCATTTGTTCCTTCCCATTGTGTATTTTAATGGTGTATATTCTAAAAGCAATGTATAGTCGTACTATTATATTGAGCTGATCGTAGTAAGCCAAGTGTACTATGCAATATTATACCTTATAGCATTTAGCCATTGCAACAAGTTTTCTGCTTCAATCTCCAGCAACTGTATACATATATATATATATATATATGAAGTGTTCGGTTTATGGGCTGGACACGGTATCGTTAGAAAAAATAAACCCCTAGTGACGGCTGTAACTTCATTGGCCGTTTCCGGAACCCGGGAACGTGTACCAGTTAAATTTCATGACGTGTTCCGTAGAACAGTGTTACACTTGATAAATTTATTACTTCGGAAAGCTCGCAATTTTTTGGTTGGTAATCGCGCTGCACAGGTTGGTAGAGATAAAGCCGCGCCTTTGTTTTTAGACTCGTCTTGCTTCTGCATATAGTTTCGGCAGGCTTACCTAGTTTCAAGGGAAAGCTCGGTTCGGCTCTGTATTTTCAAATGAAAAGCTCGGATCCTTTTCTGAAAAAGCAGGCTGTGCTCCAAAAGTTGTTTTTCAAGCATATCTTTGTGATAAGCCATAAGATCACAAGCACTGGAATAGCGCGGTCTACTAGGCAAGCTGTGCCGTTTGTGCTAGCAGTAGTATTCCCATTTGCAATCATCAGTTTCATGTGCCACTAACGAGCCATAGATTGGGCAATCTGTTGACAGCTTCTGATTCGGCTTCATGATACGCCGCAATTGCTTCCAGGAATTAACGATTGTGTTGCAATAGAGTTATGTAAGCACCATTCTGTCATTTTCATGACAAATTTGTAGATTTTCTAAATTCTTTTAATTATTAAATATGCATTAATTATTGATGTTTATTTATAATTTTTGCCAATAAGGTGACAAATGTCTCCGATTTTCTCGAAAAAAGAGTGGCACATGCTCACGGGTGAAAAGAATGAAGTATGCTTCTTGAGGCTCGGACCCCCTTCGAACTGCGCTCCTGAGACGTAGCCTGATTCCCCTGGTGCTCAGCAACGCACAAGGCGCACGCAATATTTTGATGAACACAGGCACAAATGGGAAACATTGGCGAAATTCGCAAAAAACTGGGGAAATAAGCAAAAGTTATGAAAATTTTTGATTCCCAAATAGTTCAGGAAATTCAGCCTCTCCTTGCGACCCCCGCCGTCCGGTCCTCTTGGAGGACTTGCACCCGTAACGTTGAACCTTGTCCATGTTATATAGTGGATACGTTTTTATTTAGCTCAAGCACATCAGTTAGAAAAATGATGACAAGAAACTACGACATTATATATTATTCATCAGCGTTGTGAGAGTTATCTCCAGCCCGGTGCTGCATCTCAGCGTAATAATACGCTATTATTTTTGAAGTTTTTTTGGTATACCGCTATGGGCGTTTAGCCCAATAGTTCCTTTTTTTGGTATTTATTCATCAATTTTATCAAAAGAACCTTTTTTGGTATTTATTCACCTACTAAATACCATATTCTTACAAGAGTTCTAGGGCGGGTTATTGTTGATGGTTCAGGGCTTTTACCATAATATGACGCCCATTCCGGAAAGCCCCACAGGTTATGAATGGGCTGATGCTTCCATGGTATAAATATATTGTACTAGGACCAGTTCTGGCCCTAAGGGATCCCAGCTGCACCACTGTTCTCCTTAGCGTGTGGTGCCCGGACAACCCCGGCTTCCACGACTCCCCGGTGATCTATGCGATGACCTAAGGGAACCGCTTAGCTTAGTAGGCTGCCGGCGGGTTAACCAGGGTGTTCGGCCTGGCCCCTACATTGGCCCACGTGTCTAATGGTATGAGGTCCCCCGAGGGAGAGTCAACCCTTAAGCCTGCTCACAGGTAATAAGGCTGACTCGCCTTTCCCTCATTATCCACCTAGTCCCCTAAGCGGGGTTCTCTGGTCCTAACGTGGTCCTAGCGACTTTCCGGTCGGTGTGTCCTTACGCGCTGTCGTCTCGTTTCTGATCTGGGAGCTTTGTACCACCTGAAGCTTAGAATGTAAGCGCGCACAATTTCTAAAAGGCCTAGTCGAAGTGTGTTCCCGAAATCTTGATTTGTTGGGATAACGCAGAGGGCACTGAGGCGAGGGCCCCAGTCCCTTGGATGTTTTACCTATGATTACTAGTGTTGCCTCCTTTGATGTGGGTTGCGCAAAACGACGATTACGCTGAGAGCATTCGCAGCGGGAGCGTTCCAGGCGGTTGGAGCAAAACATGAACAGAAGGCGGGGTGCAAGGAGGTTGCTTGCTCGGGCCAAAGACGGAGAAGCGGGTGAGCTTGCGTTAGTGAATTAACTCAGCGGGGCACGGGGGATGACTTGCTCGCAGTGCCTCAAACCGAGTCAGGTTCAAAAGCTTCAGAGATTCCTGTTGCAACCGATTTCCAAAATTCTATCCGGGTCGGGAATTTTAAACAAAACTCCGAACTGCTTTAATAAATTTTACACGGTTCAACTCGTTTACTGTTGAATCATTTTAGTATCATACACGCTTTATAGACATCGCCCAACTGGGGCATAACATAACTTATTTACAACGGGTTTTTGTAATGTAACAGAATTACATCGGGTACCCTGCAAGATACCCCGATAAGAATATTATACCTCAATTTGAAAACGGTATCCTCAGACAAAAGTCGATTGATTTAAGCACACTACTTTCTGAGAACGTAGATGATTCCCCGGGGACATTCCGACATCGCGTCATTTTATTTCGAATACTGCTTGCCCAACGAACCACGACAAACTTTGCTCCCTATTTACCGACATTCTCAACGAAACCCGGGCTGGCAGTCCATAACTTCTATGCTTGCGCGACAGAGGCTGGAGCAGCCCGCGAACGATCTGGACAAATCGAGATTCGCTCCCAGAGGGCTCCGGGAAAGGGTGGCGACCTGAATTTTCCCCGTAGTTGCACGGTTAGAAAATACACGTCTCACCCAGGCTCAGTACACTTTAGTTCACCGTCAGCTCCAGTCTCTGTCTCGTGCTCTGCTCAGCTGATAAACCTCCTAGAAATTTTGGTTCGACTCCGGCCCGCAGTCGGTTGCATCAGAATTTAACTTGGAACAAAAGAAACAGCGAACGAACGAGGATTCGACGCTGAAGTTCGATTTCAAACAATTGGGGACAACGCGTGTCACCCAAAGATGCAAACGGCTACGTCCTGAGTGTCTTTTCTTTACCACCTTTAAGTTTTGGCGGAGACCTAGTTAGAGAAATTTTGATCCTTATCATGTAAAACAGAACTATTGACACTGAATTTTCCTTAACCTAGAAATTCACAAATTCAGCCTTAGACTAAATTTAACACTTTTGATCACTCCTCGGACCTGCGAAAGAAGAAAAACGTCCGAGGAGCGGGGAACCAGTCGAAACACGTGCACACCGAATTTTCGCACAAATCAGTGAAATATCGCGAATTTTCACGGGGCCGTCCTTTACGGGTGCGCGGAGCATCCTTCCGACACTCCAACGCCCGCAAAGGCGGCCCTCTGCATGACTGAAAATGAGCTCCAACCAGGGGAGGCTCTCCACCGTGGGGGCACGGTGGCAACCACCCCTGGCATCGCCAAACGCAAGAAAACTGAGAAAGACAAAACCAGTGCACGAAAACAAAAAGAGCCTACTTAGTGGCGACAACCGCCAAATTTTAAAACACTATGCTCGACTGGCTCCGATCGGGGAATCGGGCAGTCTCCTTTTATACCTAACTTAACCCCCCCCTTCTATTTGTATCATCTCGGCCCTTAACCAGATGGCTCGCTTCAAATTCAAAATTTTAAAACAACGAGCACAACCAGCACAAAAATACATATATATATCTATATAGATCGGTGTACAAACACTGACAAATAAAACGACAACTTGGCCAGAAACGAAATAAGCCGCCATATACATAACCGCCACATTGGCAACACTGTCGCGATAAATATTTTGTTAAGCCCCCTGGTCATTGATAGCTGTACAACTTTTTTGGCACACATATCGGACACCAGCGTAAACAACCTAAACCTCGCGCTGGCCGGCGCGAGGCTTATAAATTTGTAAAATATAAAAGCGCTTAAGGCGCTGGAAATGAACAAGGTTGTATCTGTATTTTTATTCATATTTCAGGAACGGAAAGGAGTAGGCGGCCGGGGGCGGGATCATATCCATGCCCTGGCTGGTCGCCTACTCAGGAGAAACTTAAATTTGATGTAAGCCCCCTAAGAGGCCCGCTATAAGCAGTTAAATGCGTGCGCGATAGGTAAATTTTGGGTTCCAATTGAGTTATGGGGATCCCGTGGAGTTCCGTTGGGGCGGGTGGCCCCGGTTTTCAACAAAATAATTAGTATGAGACCCAACTGAGGTATAGGGTTCGAAAAATCGGGAAATTTTGGTTTAGAATGAGGTGATTTAGGGCCCGAAAGTTTGAGAGTATAAACGTTGGATTGGGAGTCCCTAAGTACTTACGGGTTTGGGTTAGGTCGACCCGAACGAGAAATTTTAAAGCCTTACAGAGTCCCGATGATAGATTAATGTCCCATTTTTTGTTTGGAATCTTTAAAAACCCCCGAAATTTCAATTTACTGATACCCCTTGAAAATGAGACTCTCGTCATATTAGGTCGAATTTATCACTCTCCTCATGCATTCAAATATCCTGCAATATACATATCATAAGTACTTCAGTTTCGTGCGTGTCAGGGCCGGTCCTAGAGATCCGAATTAAAACAAAACTCTTGTTCAAGATTTGATAAAGGTCCTGCAGTATAACTCGGTCCGCCCTGACACACAGGGACATATACAATTTCTGTCACTTCAGCAACCGATACGAGTACAATATATATATACATTTTAGGTAAGGATGCGCACCGGGATCGGCTCTGGGGCACCTAATCAATAGAGTTGTTAGGTCCAATTGTGCTAGAACGTAAAATCTTTCCCTTGTCCCCGGCCGACCCGACTACGCATCCGCGTCGCACATCGATACTATGCCTGTATAATACACGCACTGATTGCACTCCTGGGCTCGATCGGATACCCCCCACAATAAGATTTTGATTCAATTTTGGTGCGTAATCACCCCGCGCACCTCGGGCTGGTGGAGCGTGATTATACATTTGTACAATACAATACAGCATTTATTTTATTCAATACAATGACAACTACACATCAATAAACCACTAGATCACGCTCCACCGGTATCCGATCGCCCTTTTATCCCCCAAATTTGTGGCCCTTTCTGGCCTGATTTTAAATGTTTAAGATCCCACGAAAAACTCGGGCTGTTACATCTCTTAAAAATTTTTGGATTTTATAGACTCCTTACTTATGGTAGTAAGTTAAATTTGTCGAGTTATGAAAAGAAAGTGAAAATTTGTGTGATTAGTTCCATATGATGTACAGCCCGTGATATCAATTAAGTGAAATTAGTAGGAAGTTTGAAAATTTGGCCCGTTTGGGCGTGAAATTTGTGAAATTTAGCCCATTTGGGCTTAAAATTGCAGTAAGTTTCGAAAGTTTTCCGAAAAAATTTCCGAAAATTTGTTGAAATTTGCTAAAAATGAGGGTAGAAGGACGATCAATTTGTTTGGTTATCACCAAAACGTGGTGTCCCTTCTCCCTTTATTTTCGGTAATTTTGGAAGTTTTCCCTTATGGCCTATAATATTTTATGATAGTTGTAAAATTTCTGTATCCTTAAAAGTATCTCCGAAAAGTGTTATTTATTATCTGTGACAGCAATGTGCCACCTTCGCCACATATAACAATACAATTGATATATATATATATATATATATACACCGTTGCATTTCGTTATGATATTCAGCACGTACCTCCAAAGCTTCGGGGTTGGGCTTGAAAATAGATTCCTTATTTGTTTTCGGGTAACTCCCAGGAAATGGTCCGGCCGCCGGGGTGCCTATTCCCAGAAGTTCCCATTTGCTTATCCTCAATACGCCCATTGAATAATTCGTGATCAAGTTTTGCTTAATTCGCTCTCATGGTGGTAATAGATGTTATTTCACTCAGGTTGTTTCGGGCTATCTCTATTATTCAACATGCTTAGTTTGCCATTTTCTTACCGTTTGCACTTGGGCCATGATTTGCTCTAATTTGAGTAACAAGCTTTTCTATTATTAGGTCACTTAGAAATGATTCGCCCCGTTTGCGAGGCACGGTTTGGTGCTTGTGTTTGTGTGCTACTCTGTTTGCTCTGCGCGGTCCTACTGGTTATTGGCTACGCTTTATTTGTGTTCGACGCAGCTCGCTATTCTTCGCCTTACTCGTTTCAGTCGTCCTTATCCTTCACCCAGGTCTTTCTAAATACTCGCACTCTTATTCCTACTTCCCTGAGGGTCCACACTCTATGCCTCTTATTGCATTTGTCTATCGTGTTAAGCGACCAAGTTCGGCATCGCGCACTAACTGGCCGACCCACTCCCGCAAGTTGCGCAAGCAGTACTTGGAAACCATTGGTTCCTCGAACTGTGGGCGCTCTTGCCACTCCATATGCGGTTCGACTCGTTCCCAGGCGTCCGCGGCGTTGAATGCAATTGGCCAGTTTGGGAAGTAGACGTTGTGGAACGCGTCATGCTGTTGCCGATGGTTAGCGGCTATGCGTTTAAATTCTACCGTCCAAGACATTGCGTCTTGGTTAGTCGCGGCCCATCGGGGTATCGGCGGTGCGACGACAATGGGTGCTCGTGTTGGTACCCGCCGCGATAGCATCCCTAGGTGACGCTTAATCTTCTTGAAGGCTGCATTTGGGTTGGTCGCATGGAGCTGCTCCGGTTGCGCCTTCCGGTAAATGTATTGATAGCCTCCAAGTAAGATGACGCATTTAGTTAGCGGCGTTAGGACAGCGCTGGCAAGTTGGATCATGCGTATCAGCGTAGTTCCAGGCCATGCGCAGACTAACCATTTATTGTCATTGGCCATTTCCAGCAACGGCAGCGGAAGCGCGTCGCCCATAATGATGACATGCGGCCAGCAGGCGTATCCAGAGGTGAGGTATTCCCGCACCTCCTCCAAAAGCCGCCCCATGACATTGTGGCAATGCCTGGGTTGTTCGCCTTGCCGCAATTGCTGAAGGGTACGTCCGACGCCCCAGAAAGTATCGGTTGTTACCTCCAAGAGCGGTCGAGTGCCCGTTAGGTGCAGTATCCGCGCGTAGCTGGGAATGCCGAATTTGCGGAGCAGTATTGGCCGCATTATGTGTTCAAGCAGCGGTTTGAGCCGGGCGCTTGTAATGTTATCGACTAGTTCGTCCTTGAGCGCCCGCGCTCTCGCCTTTATTTGCTGCGGCGTCCCGATCATGTCCATGAGTTCTTTGGCCGCTTCCATCAGGCCAAGCACGAGCAGCACTCTTACCTGGTAGTGCTGTTCGACGGTCGGAGCCGTCGTGCCGTCGTGAAGAAAGGGTGTCGCTGCCTCGTGCATGTTGGACAGCTCCGGCCATTCGGTGCCGTGCGACAAGAATGGAACGTACGGTTTCGTTAGGTCAACGTGGTACGTTGGAATGACAGGCAGGCGGTACGTGGTTGCTTCGGGCGGAGCATACGGTCCGGTTGCTGATACCCGTCGGGCTGGACCGCCCTCGGATCGTCGTGTGTCGCTGCCATTGCGTTGCCGAACGCTTTGGTCCAGTTAATTGTCGCTGCGTCGCCGAACGCTGCCAGTCGTCCTTATCGTTCTCATCGCGTTGCCGAACGCGGTTGTCCATCTGTAATAATATAGTACTTATAAATGGTTGTCCTTTTCCGTATGCTGGTCGGTTCTCGCCGCGCCTGTGTGTATGATTGAGTGTGGTGGTGCACACAGTTTCTAATTCTACCCTCACTTCTCGCGTTTGTCCTAAGTGCGGTGCTTCAAGTGCCAGTGAGTCGCATTCGCTATTGCTTCAGGGTGTTATGTGACCCCGTATTAATCCTCTACTTTCTTATTCTGAAGGTACCCACGTGCGAATAGTTCCTTACTGAGACCTATTCTTCTTCGTCACGCCCGCGTAGTTCACCAAGACGAAAAAGTCCTGTGCAGCGAACATGGTGGCCTACCCAATTGATCAGTTCCGCATGGTAAGCTGGCGCCACCACCGGTTCGGCCCATCGCTGGCGTTCTTCACCCCGGTTGAACGGTCCGACCGTATCCCAGGCTTCGGGTGCCGTTAACGGTACCGACCATGCGGGCATGATGACGTTGCGCAGGGCTTGGTGGTCCGCGGTGAGGCGCAGTTTCCGGTTTCGCAGTTCTGTCGCCCATGCCTCACTCGTGTAATTGACCGCGTTCCATTGTGGTGGTGGCGGAGCAATGAAGACGGCCGCATTTTCCCGGAGGCGTCGTTCGAGCACCTCCAATTTTCGCTTGATGCGTTTGGTGAACGCACTGGGCGAAAAAACTTTGCGGTCGGCCTGCCACAGTTTGCCATAACCGCCGAGGACAATTACGCAGTCCGTCTGTGGCGTAACGAACGCGTTGGCGCACTGTATCAAGTCGACCATCTCCATGCGGGGCCATGCGAAAACCAGCCAATTGTGCTGATCGGCGACGTTGAGCAACGGTAGCGCCTGT
>JASANE010020115.1:0-20748 GCA_030248225.1 Trileptium ribeirensis | reverse complement strand
AATCGTATAGTGAATCGTAAATAGTTTTGGAAGAGACATATCATATCTGCAGAGATTTGCAATGATTGAAACCTTAGCATAGTGAAATACAACTTCGCTTCTAAATGAAAAAATAGATCATTGACATCACAAATTAACACTAGAGTAAACTGTGTAATTTGGTATAACGGCTGTTATAAGACGATTTTTTGTCAACTTAAATTTGGAACTTTGGTGCAAATTTAGTTGAGAATGCAATGCTTTGCGCTTTTAATCAATCCATTTGTGTTCTTGATATTCAAGCAAAATTATGGATTTTGCGAACAAAAAATTGTGGAATACTGTAAGTGGAATTATATAAGCGAACTAACTTTACATACATCAAAAGCTATACTACATGACCGATATGTGTATGACTTTGCTACTAAACGAGTTTACGAAAATACAAATCCAAGTGCATTAGAGAATAGAGTGAGAACGATGCGAATTTCGGCTGGTGTCCGGCTCGGCTCAAATTTGCCGTACGCTCGGCTTGGTTCGCTCGTAGGGCCCATTTAATCGGAAGTCGGCTCGTTTCGGCTTGCCGCCGAATTTTCAACTTCCGGCTCTCGGGCTCGAAAAGTTCGAAGATGAAAATTGAATTTGGCGAGATAGATATACAAAGAATACACAAAATAAGATGTTAGCTAACATATTTCAAAACTTACAGTTTGCCCTTTGACGCAATGAATGTTTGCAACGAATTAAGTTCACTTGTAAAATAGTTTGCGATGTGGGAAAAGCAATCCTAAAAATTGTGAGGAACACCAAGGCAAAGAGTATATACATGTGTTGATTGTGCGGCAAAGTCTTGTATTATATACGAGGAGGTGATGATATTAGACTCACCTGAAGAGTGTGCCAAACTCCTTCAGGATTGCTTAGTTAACGGCCGCGGCAACGTGGCGCCTATTAGTGTCACACAGACACGTGTGAGGTCATTCATGTTTTTGAATTCACCGAATTTAGACTAAGACCTATATTCTTGGAAAATATATATTATTTTTTTTCCACGTTATTCTACTATTTGACAAAATAATTGCCGCTTTTATATTTGTTACAAAGGCCGTCTAACCGTTAAAATACTGTTAGAAAAAAAAAAAAAGTATAAAATTTAAATTACCATAATGGGATGGCAGCAGAGACATACACACAGGGTGGATAAAACGATCAGGCGGGGCTTTTTTATAAAGTAAACAATGTGTAGTGAGTACTGCACTTCTGTTTGGCAACTAATTTCCATTTTTGAGCACATTGCCTTTTATTCCTGTAGGTTTAATTATAACAACTATGTTTTAATACAAACCAATTGTGAGAACATAGGATTTACGCGCTATTGTAGTAGTAGTGGCTTGTACGCATTGTGTCGTCGTCGGTTCTGTCCGGAACAATAATTTTGAAAAAAGAGAACTCCACTTTACTATGCATCACAAATGTTTAAAAACTGATAACTTTCACGAATCAATTCGTTTTATAACCACACGTCGTAACGTAAATCTGTGAGTCATCAGAAAATTTTATATTATGATACTAATGAGCCAGTTTAATGCAAGACTCGCATTAAATATTTAACGTGCATCCGTCACAAATTTTTTCTGTCTGTGAATGGTTCAGTGCACGAAATTGCTGATATTGGCAACATAAAGAGGGAAGAGCCTAACCGAGCCGAGAATTGAGCCCAGATTCCAAGCTCAGAGAACCGTCTTTCTGCTAAAATGCTACAAACTTTGCTGTATTAATATAAAGCGTGATTTGCCGCACTTGTTTGGATTTTGCCAATTTTCCGCTAGCGAAAAGTCCAAGTTTAGTGCTTGTTCCGGAACAAGGTTTCATACCTGATTTATAATTACAAAATAGAATGGCTGGTGAAGTTATCTAAAGTTTACTCGCTCGTCATATTACGTGCAATAATTTTTAACAAAATTACAATGCTTTATTGCAATTTTCAAAGTCAACATCTCAAAACAGACAAATATTTAATCAATGATTTTAACATTTCTACCACATTTTTCAATGTTAAAAGCTCAAGCCAGACACGACGCCTAATACAACAACATATACAGAACATATAAAATTTATATTCTGATATTTCGTAAAATCAAAAAAGCATCGGAATAGAATTTACAATGAAGCTACAGGAGATTTCTCCTTGTTACATGGCCAATTTTTCAAGAAATGCAGGGTCAAAGAGCAAGCTATTTGGGAATTGGTTGGCAGGCCCTTGACCCGTGTAGGAAAAATTATAAAATTTAGGCATCTTCATGCTTGGATAGCTGGAGGTCGTGCTTTATATTTTACGGATTAGTGTCACTACTGTTATAGTAATTAATTCAAAACAAAATAAAAAAACTGGAAATTCCTTTATTAAAATTTTAGCCAAATGTGTGCAATTCCGAAGGCAGAAAAGGCGAAAATGTCCAAAATTGACCCGACAAACGGATGCAGCTGTTCACTAAACGGGAAGGTCAACTACGAATGTGCCCCGGGATATGTGTCCACGGTTGCCGGCAATTCGCTCACTTGTAACAGCTTTCGGACGTTTGACAAGCCTGCAGCGTATTGCGTGAAAGGTACAGTTTGGCGTTTCAATCAATTGTAAACTTCTTCAACCTCTTGGGTAGATCCGAGGTTCGATTGCGGACACAGAGCCAAGCTTTGTGGGAGTAGTGATCAGCTTAAAAACATCTAACCTGAATCGTCATCGAAGAAGTATAGACAATCATGGTCTTATGCATGTATGTCGGGAATGGTGTTCGTGATATTGTTGTTGGCCTTTCAGTGTGCGTGTACGTTGGAGCTAACGTAGCATCTTGACACGCATTAGACAACTTTGATAACAAGTTGCTATAATTACGTTATTTTTTACAAAGTTCTGTACACTAAAGGCCAACCGGTATTTGGAAAAGCCTGCTCAATTTAAATTTCACAGTTGCAAAAGAACCTTATCACTGTTACTTGCCGGTTCAACAGTCAAACATTAGTTTATCAAAGAGTCATTTTACCATCACTTTTGTGATAAGATGTGTGCACATGAGCTTAATTATGTTCCCATCCTAAAAAACATCATTGTAAATATACTGCTTACGGATTGGAACCGATAATTATTGCGATACAGTCGGCAATTTCTTGGGTCTCGGTCGTATTGCGACATAATCCATCAATAATTGACTTCTGGAATACGCTCTGTTCGAACACGCAGCTGCTGCTAAATACAGCGGCACATTTTTGTTTGGCTTCGTCAATTTTTTGAGCATCACACGACTGTTGTACTAAATCAGCAGAGCCGCCGTATGCTAAATTCGTGATTGATGTTATGGCGTCCGATATACATGGATCGGCGTACTCCATACACGAACCAGGTCCTATAATAGATATGGGATCCATTTATGTTGACAGTAAAAAAATAACGTAATTATAGCAACTTGTTATCAAAGTTGTCTAATGTGAGTCAAGTTGCTACTTTAGCTGCAACGTACACGCACACTGAAAGGCCAACAACAATATCACGAACACCATTCCCGACATACATGCATAAGACCATGATTGTCTATACTTCTTCGATGACGATTAGGTTAGATGTTTTTAAGCTGATCACTACTCCCACAAAACTTGGCTTTGTGTCTGAAATCGAACCTCGGATCTACCCAAGAGGTTGAAGAAGTTTACAATTGATTGAAACGCCAAACTGTACCTTTCACGCAATACGCTGCAGGCTTATCAAACGTCCGAAAGCTGCTACATGTGAGCGATTTTGCAGCAACCGTGGACTCATATCCCGGGGCACATTCGTAGTTGACTTTACCGTTTAGTGAACAGCTGCATCCGTTTGCCGGCTCAATTTTAGACATTTTGGCTTTTTTCTGCCTTCGGAATTGCGCACATTTGGCTAAAATTTTAATAAAGGAATTTCCAGTTTTTTTATTTTGTTTTGAATTAATTACTATAACAGTAGTGACACTAATCCGTAAAATATAAAGCACGACCTCCAGCTATCCAAGCATGAAGATGCCTAAATTTTATAATTTTTCCTACACGGGTCAAGGGCCTGCCAACCAATTCCCAAATAGCTTGCTCTTTGACCCTGCATTTCTTGAAAAATTGGCCATGTAAACAGGGGAATTCTCCTGTAGCTTCATTGTAAATTCTATTCCAATGCTTTGATTTTACAAAATATCAGAATATAAATTTTATATGTTCTGTATATGTTGTTGTATTAGGCATCGTGTCTCACTGAGCTTTTAACATTGAAAAATGTGGTAGAAATGTTAAAATCATTGATTAAATATTTGTCTGTTTTGAGATGTTGACTTTGAAAATTGCAATAAAGCATTGTAATTTTGTTAAAAATTATTGCACGTAATATGACGAGCGAGTAAACTTTAGATAACTTCACCAGCCATTCTATTTTGTAATTATAAATATAATCTGAAGCCTTGTTCCGGAACAAGCACTAAACTTGGACTTTTCGCTAGCGGAAAATTGGCAAAATCCAAACAAGTGCGGCAAATCACGCTTTATATTAATACAGCAAAGTTTGTAGCATTTTAGCAGAAAGACGGTTCTCTGAGCTTGGAATCTGGGCTCGAGTCTCGGCTCGGATTGGCTCGCGCCTGACTATTATGTCAATATCAGCAATTTAGTGCACTGGACCATTCACAGATCCAAAGAATTTGTGACGGATGCACGTTAAATATTAATGCGAGTCTTGCATTAAACTGGCTCACTAGTATCATAATCTGAGATTTCTTGATGACTCGCGGATTTGCGTTACAACGTGTGGTTATAAAACGAATTGATTATGAAAGTATCAGTTTTTAAACATTTGTGATGCATAGTAAAGTGGAGTTCTCTTTTCAAAATTCATTGTTCCGGACAGAACCGACGACGACACAATGCGTACAAGCCACTACTACTACAATAACACGTAAATTGTATGTTCACAATTGGTTTGTATTCCAACGTAGTTGCTATGATCGGACCCTCCCAGGAATAAAGGCAATGTGCTCAAAAGATGGAAATATTGCCCAACAGAAGTGCAGTCTCATGCGGTGTTTACGTTATAAAGAAGCCCACCTGATAGTTTTGTCCACCCTGTGTGTCTCTGCTGCCATCCATTATGGTGACCTGGACTCCATACTGTTTCTGTGTTTCTAGCGGTATTTTAACAGTTTAACGGCCTTTGTAATGTAAAAGCAGCAATTGTTTGGTGGTGAATAACATGAATTTGCTATGATGTTTGTGTTCCAGGAATATGGGTCTTAGTCTAATTCAGTGAATTCAAAAACATGGATGAGCTAGCACATGTCTATGACATCAATCGCCACGTTCCGCGGCCATTAACTAAGCAATCCTGAAGATTGGCACACTCTTCAGTGAGTCTAATATCATCACCTCCTCGTATCTGATACATGACTTTGCCGCACAATCAAAGCATATATATACTGTTTGCCTTAGTGTTCCTCACAATTTTTAGGATTGCCTTTCCCTAATCACAAACTATTTTACAAGTGAACTTAATTCGTTGCAAACGTTGATTGCCTCAAAGGGCGAACTAGGTTGTCAAGTATGTTAGCTAACATCTATTTGTGTATTCTTTGTATATCTATCTCGCCAAATTCAATTTTCATCTTCGAACTTTTCGAGCCGAGCCGGAAGTTGAAAATTCGGCGGCAAGCCGAAACGAGCCGACTTCCGATTAAATGGGCCCTAGACGAACCAAGCCGAGTTACGGCAAATTTGAGCCGAGCCGAACAGCAAAATTCGCATCGTTCTCACCTCTATTCTCTAATGCACTTGGATTTGTATTTTCGTAAACTCGTTTAGTAGCAAAGTCATACACATATCGGTCATGTAGTATAGCTTTTGATGTATGTAAAAGTTAGTTCGCTTATATAATTCCACTTACAGTATTCCACAATTTTTTGTTCGCAAAATCCATAATTTTGCTTGAATATTCAAGAACACAAAATGGATTGATTAAAAGCGCAAAGCATTGCATTCTCAACTAAATTTGCACCAAAGTTCCAAATTTAAGTTGACAAAAAATCGTCTTATAACAGCCGTTATACCAAATTACACAGTTTACTCTAGTGTTAATTTGTGATGTCAATGATCTATTTTTTGAGTTAGGAGCGAAGTTGTATTTCACTATGCTAAGGTTTCGATCATTGCAAATCTCTGCAGATATGATATGTCTCTTCCAAAACTATTTACGATTCACTATACGATTAAAATTCAATTGACTTTGCGTCAAACGTAGAAATCTATAATGAACTACGCTTTTTCAGTGTTTTCTCTTGTGTATCGATGCCATACTTCTAATAAAATGTTTGTTTCATTGCCTAAACTTACGTATTTCCATTGCGAATTGACAATAGTAAAATTCCGAATATTTGAATTATCCGAGCCATAATTTTTTAATTAAAATTACAACTTGAACAAAAGAGACAATATTTGAAAACGAGCCTAGTGGAAAATTCATATAGTGTTTCAGTCAAATAAAAAGTCGTACATTGGCTCTTTGGTAAATAAACCTTGCAAATTGTTCCTATTTAGAGTCATGTTTTAAAGCTTTAGCTAATATATTTAGAAATTGCTGTCAAACATTGTAATATACCATCATCTTAGACAGTACAGTTCTAGGCGACAATCATTGATAACTTTTATGATTAAATTGTTGCTGGAAAAGATGATTCATCGTCTGAATAATTCTAATATATCCTACGTTTATCGTGGTACCGATTGTAATTTAGTGAAAAGAAAAATGCGAGTAGTCGGAAAACAATTTAAACGCTCAATTGCAATCATATCTTTGAAATAATTAAAGTTTTAAGTTCAACTCTATGTATAACAGTGAATTTTTCGTAAACACAATCAAAAATTCGCACAGAAACAATCATATTGATGTAATTTGGCATCCAGCCTCACTGTCGTATGGACCAGTAGGCATATTTAGAGACCAACGGCACTAGATGCATCAACAATCGCAATAATGATTGGTAAAAATTGCCCAGTATTAGTCAGGAAGACCGAATTTGGTAAAAATTTCTTAAACTGTGATGCAGTATGCAGATAATAGTGTTGTGCAGAGTTGATAATGTAAAATCCACACAGTAGAAATTAATTTCGTTTTGAATTAGAAACCAAACTGTAAACGAATATGAAACAGTCAACTAGAATTAGGGACAATGACAGGAAACACTGTTTGCCCCGTTTATCAAATTTTACGACTGTTGCAGATTTCAATCATGTATGGGTAACAAAAATTTATACCTCTGCCGCCTGTATCTCTACAAATACATAGTATATTGCATAACACTGCACGATATTCCGAACTGAATACGATAGAATAATTCACTAAAGCCAAGGCTAGACTTGGATAAAGTTTACGACCCAAAAATATGTCATTGGAAATGGATAAATTGCTTTATGTCATAACAATATTGTCCCAATGATTCTGTTTGCCGTAATAACGCAATAATACATCGAGATACTTCTACACAGGAGTGGAATATTTGCTGACTTATAGAGTTATGGTATGAATCCCGTGCAATAATATTCTTATCGGAAACCTAATCATTTGCTGCTATAAGCATTCGTATTTATTAGTCATAAGTGTAAGAATATTTCAGGATTTGGCGTTAAAAGTTTGTACTGACTGAAAATGACGTTATGAAAATGAAGAATAAAATGTTATTTGAGCAATATTGATTGTCTATATAAATAAATTGATTTGTTTTATTCATATCCATTAATTTTTGTTCATATATACGATAGAATATTTCACTAAAGCCACGGCTAGACTCGGATAAGGTTTACGACGGTCCCAAAATATGTTATCGAAAAACTGACAAATTGTGTACTAATTTGTCTGATTGTCGATTCTATTTACCGCAATCAATCAAATGAACTAAATATAGAAGCGTGACATTTATTGACTTATAAGGTGTTTTAGTAGAACGCAGTCCAAAAATTTACTCCTTTGTTTGTTATAAACATTCGTACTTATTAATCATACCTAAAAATATTTCAGAAGTTTTATTTTAGATGATTCAGCTGGAAGTGCTTTGTTCATGGCAGGTGTTTGTTTTCTTTAGCGTCTGGACGGTCTTTTGACAAAAAATATTCAAAATCAGTTTTAATTTCAGTCGAGCAATAATTGTTCTTAAAACTTTTATGACAAAATTATATTACTTCCTGTTATTTACGCAATTAAGGTTAATCTACACCATAGGTGTCGATAGGGAGTAGGGGTTATCTTCGCTAAGAGTTGGAGCACTACCACCCACAGACTACCACACCACCCTCTAAGCCGACGGACCTTCCACATATATGATCTACACTATTACTTAGTGGTTGTTTTCCCTCTTGTCTCCAGGCGGTCAGTGCCTAATTGGCTACTCTCCATTGTATTATAATTTATTGTATTTTTTCATTTCTATATACTAAAAACAGGTGTAATTGGCATCACTGGGAGGTCCTGATGGGTTTAAACTCGCTCAGCTCTATTTCATATAAACTACCAGGAAACGCCTCGATGTCTAGCGATAGTGAGAGTCTTCCACTGAGGCTATAACCAGTACCCGAGCTAGTGCGTGATAAACCGCGAACAAAAAGTCTGAATCCCCTGACTCCGACGGGGTCCTCTGTCTGGTATCTGGCAGTTCCCCGCCGACTACACTTGTAATGACGTCTGTTTAGAAAATCGGCGACCACGGATGGAGAAAAACTCTGCTGGACCGGGAGACCCAGCCGGTATTAACATGCCGGTAACCCTAGTCATGAATAGTCACAACAAATTTCTTCCGAACACTGCCACCGGGTCGTGGGTAGACGATGCCCGTGCACCTCCTAGCGCTGCAGGTGCCGTGTCAAATGTGCGAACAGCGCCAAAATTCCTTACCATGGAAGACACGTTACTAAAAATAGCTTCGTGGAATGTTATAGATCCTTACTTGCTCTGGGCAACAAAGAATTGCTTGCCGAGTGGCTACTGAATAAGAACGCGATCTTGCTTGTCGGTCTGAGATTAAATTGCACGAGTATAACTATCGCGTCATAGAGCCACCTTCTCCCCACACTACCAGTTACATCCTTTATGTTTTGGCCAACGAACAAAATCTAAAGAAGAGACAGAGCGGTGTCGTTGGTACGATCCGCATAAACAAACGCTATTGCGTCCTTGATTGGAAGCCCCTAAGCAACGGAGTTTGTATCATGCGATTCCACTGTTCGCCGGTTAATTTGACTGCAATGATTGTCGATGCACTGATGGATGAGTGCGGCTGCTGAAGACAAAGATTCGGTTGTATGAAGCTGTTCTATGCTGTTTATCTGATCGCTGGAAATCGTATTTACCTATCGTCGCTGGCGAATTCAATTCTCAACTCGGCTCCAGGCTAGATGGCGAAGAAAATCGCTTAACCCGGTTCATTTGTGGTCACAGAACGCATAATGACTATCGACTACTCTCAACTGCGTTGTACGCCTCGCTTTTCCTAGCAAGCTCTATGTTTAAACATCGTCGGAATAGACACCGTGCAACGTGGCGGAGTTCCAAAGGGAAGTGACTACAAGTATATCGCATGCTAACTTGATCATAGGTTGAAGTATTCCGCGAAATGCAGTCGCTCATACTGGGGTAATCTACTAGACTCCGATCATGCACTATTACTACTGCATTTGCATATCAAACCATTTACCCGTTTAGGTAGAAGAGGCCGCGCAGAGCAACCAAGGAGATCATACTATAAAAATACTGATGCGCTCAATGCATTCCAGGTGTCACTATACAGCAGTTTCCAGAGTCCCTCACCTGGCGATGACGAGGGCATAGATTCTGCCTGGGAAATTATTTGCGACTGGTTCAATTAGCAACTTTACGACGGCTCTGCGACACGAAAAGCCAAGAAAATATCATGGATTTCCAAGGCGTCACTGGTTACAGCTACTGATTGCTGGCGTATCGCGGCGTGGCCATCTATGCCATGGAATGTGACCGAAAGCGGTCTCCATCTCGCCCTTCACAACTCGTCACCACGTCTTGCATGCTCTCTCTCATGGTCGGTTCCAATTTTTAGATGGTGGAAAATATAGTGCCATATTAGGAGAGCGGGCCAGATGTCATTCGCAGCACATGACCAAGCACCCAGGGACCCTAACACTTCACCGTATCGCCAAGTGTGTGCACTGTCTGACACTGCCGTCGAATATCCGTGTTTTGAATACGATCTCGAAGCGAAGCACCAACTACACGGCGGTAGCAGATTATCTCGGAGGCAATAAGTCGGCGACCGTAGCTTTCTAACTATATAACTAGTAAAAATTTTAAGGAATATTTAAAGGAATATTTTCTTAATTATACTATAAGGAATATTTTCCTATAAATATATTAGTTTCGAAATATTTTCTAAACATATTGGAAAATATTACTTTGTAAATAATGATATATTTTCAGGTATTAAAACAAAGCATTTACATCTGCAAAGAGCGTTGATTGCAAACAGTACCGTCAAAAATATTGATAGATGGTTTTTAGAATCACATCGATTACGTTAAGTTTAACTTACACTTAGTTTTTACAACTTATTACATGAAAATTATTAAATGTGTTATGAGCAAGGAAAACACGCTATCGAGTTTTTAGCATATATAGCTAATGAAACGAGAATGCAATGCACCAAGTTTGACTCAGGCTGAGTCAAAATTCGACTCAAACTGGGTTAAAGTTAAACTCAAGCTTAGGGTTAAAAGGACCGACTCAACAGTTAAAATTTTACCCAACGTTTTTGCTGTGTATAAAGAATAACGCGTATTTCGTCTTTCCATAGAAGCACGTAAAGGGATCTACATATGCAATATTTTTTGTAATTACATCATAGTTTGTATAGCAATTCTGTGTACACATTTATTTTTTATTTTTCGTTTCTCGGATTCATAAAGGAGGACCGATTCAACTGTCAAATTTTACCCAACGTTTTGGCTGTGTATAAAGAATAACGCGTATTTCGTTTTTCCATAAACACGTAAAGGAATCTACATATGCAATATTTTTTGTCATTACATCATAGTTTGTATAGCAACTCTGTGTACACATTTATTTTTTTATTTTTCGTTTCTCGGAATCATAAAGGAGGACCGATTCAACTGTCAAAATTTTACCCAACGTTTTGGCTGTGTATAAAGAATAACGCGTATTTCGTCTTTCCATAAACACGTAAAGGAATCTACATATGCAACATTTTTTGTCATTACGTCATAGTTTGTATAGAAATTCCGAATACACATTTAATTTATTTTGATTTTTTGTCTCCCAGATTCATCCGTTGTCGGCCGTCAAAATTAGCACATGACCCGCGCGAGAAGTTTAACATTCGATAAACTCGTTTTAGTTCGCTTAAATCCGGTAATATAGAGTTAGCTATTTGTACTGTTTCCAATCTTTTCAAAGCTCTTGACAAATCGTTGTATTTTGCAGATATTTGGTGGCCAAACTAATTACTTTTACGTTGGATATAACATGAAAGTTTTATTTTGCAGAGTTCAAACATGAGTTCTTCAGTTTCTTGTAACTTGTTTGCTCATATTCGCCCCTGAGTTCTAGAATTTGAATCGTTGCAGTTAGCTGCCACTTTTGTTATTGCGTTGTTGTTTTATTTTTTGTATTTTTGCAATGCAAACTATTAAATTTGTGAAAATCTACTTATTGCTGTGAAACCTTGCAATAAAAACCCTGAGTGAGGTTTGTCTTTTCAAAAGTATACGAGATATTTTCCTAAATTTGTAAAAATAATAATGTACTTCCTTACGCCAGCGCGATGTGCATACTTTGTAATTTCCACACGTCTGCATACTGAAGCAACGCCATATAACAAAAGCCAAAGTCTACCTGATGAGCTACCCAATTTCCTGGGAAAACAAAGAAAGCTTCCAATTTCACAAATTTTGTTGCGAAATTGGTAATATGGGAAACCGGGAGCATATACCGAAACTTGCAAAACTAGAATTTGGGTGTAAATTGGGAATTTTGGTACATTGGAAAACTGGCAATATGGTGAATTCGGCAAAGTGAGAATGTGCAAAACTGGGCTTCTGCGGAAAGTCAAGAATTAGATAATGTAGGACAGTGGGAAGCTGCATTAAAGTACGATTATTGGTGAAGCTTAAATTTGAGAAACTGAATAATTGAAAAAAGTGATAATTTGGAAAACTGGAAATGCGGCCAAGTGAGAAATTGCGCAATTATAAATTTGGAAAAATAGGGAATTGAAATCTGCGGAGACGCGAAAAATGAGACTTAGGGGATACTAGGAATTTTGGAAATGGGAATTTGGGAATTGAAATATGTGATTAAAAAGGTGAGAGTGTGAATTTGGGAAGTTGAGAACGTAAGAATTCCGGAGATTAGGAATACGTAAATTTGATAGCTTGTCTTAGCGCGTATGTGTTTAATTCTGAGTGTTGAATATGTAATTTATGGAGACGTACACAGCCATATTCAGCGTCAACTTACATAAGCTGAATACCAGCCAAAATTACCAAAGATATCCTGTATCTTCAAAATTGCCCTAATTCGGAATACGAGGAATAAAAGAAAAGACTCACGGTTTCGCGATTTTGGGTCATGGCCCCATTCATACCCATTTCGACCCAAATCTTGCACCCTGAGAGAGCCGCATTAGAAATATTATGCACTATCCCTGAGAGGCTTACCTGCGCTGCAAAATGAGCGTAATTGGACTCAGACGTCTGCAGCGGTTGTCCAGATACAATAAATAACGTGAATTTTCAGTCCTTCAGGGCCCGACCCGAGCCCGTCCAGCCAAGATTGAGTTATGCGTGTCACCCTAAAAAACCAATAACTGACAGTGTCAAATTTCACCACCGTTTCGGCTAGTAAGAACTCTTCCCTTCACTCATTACACTCACTATACACGATATTCAACAAATTTATATTAATATATATAGCTTAGCCTGTATGCAACACAAACAAGAATTATATACATTACGTATAATTAAGGTACGTCACAAACGGATGGATTGTCCTCACATGTTAAATTGACCACACAAAGGGAAATTTTCAGAATATGGTGACATATAATCATGAGATATTGAGGAACGCAATGACCCGAAATGATTTGGAAGCGGGTGACACATATCAAGCACTTGACCCGTGACTCGCGTTGACCCGCCGAAAATCTTCGAAAAGTTGACTCGAGTCTCGCGGGTCACACTTTCAACTCTGCTTGGGAAAAACAACTGTTAACGAAAGCCAGACACAAACCCCTTGACTTTTACATTGAGCTTAAGCATTTGACTAAGCCTAAGCTTGTACTCATGTTTACTTTACTAAGGAACCAACATGTGGTAGTTTTGTGTTGTCCACATATAGGCTCAGCAACACGAACAACAAAATGGTGTACTATACGCAATCATAGTTTTAAATACTTTTATAATTCCATATGAAGTCCTAAACATTAACAAGCTTTTGGATGGTGTTAAGGATATAGTCAATCTTATTCCTTCAGTGACGAAAAAGTCCGCAGGAATGATTATTTTCTCAGTTAGCTTTATGAGGATCCAATTTAGTGGAAGTTTCGTCGATGTACCAAACCCAACACTATAAGGGACAGTCTATACGACAGCGTGTTTATAAAATAGGCATAAGCTTCGTGAGTACATAGGTAGCCGGGTGCCCGATCCAGCTAAACTACCTGGGTTCTGGATTAACTATCCGGATCCAAGGTACCCGCATACCCGACACTAACTTTGGTAGTTCTCGTAAGGCACAGTTTCTAGCCAAATTTAGGTATCTTCGACGTTCGAATTAGGTGCCCAAGTCAGTAATTGATGCCAGTAGGTTGCGGTGGCATAGAGCTATAAGAAACTGTTTCCTTCGACCTACTAACTGTATTGCGTGCTGACATGAACATGATCGCAAGGAAAATGGTGTGAAGAACCACCCAAGACTGAGCTGTGCGACCATACGATAAGAATACACGTGCGGAAGTTGAAAAGGAAAAGGTGTCATTATAGACAGTATATAATAATATATATTTTGTATAGTGACACCATAGAAAATATGTATTATATATAATATTATAAAAAATATATATTGTATATAATATTTATACGCATCGAATGTCAGGGGTTGGGCACTTTTTCACGATAAAAAAGGACAAGTTATGCATAACACAAAAGTGTTAATTCCTCATGCAGTGGATAGAAAATTTTGGTATGTAGGATAGTCCATATCTATAGTTGATTTTCCGTGAAATGGAAAAACATACCAGTCGTAGATAATTCACAAGTCATGTTCCTTTATGGCTTTTTTCAATTTCTTCGTTCGTAGTGTCACTGTCTCCATGCCGATTATAGTACTATTTACCTCTTTATTATATATAGTCTAAGTCATGCTCCTTTATTGCTTTTTTCAATCTCTCCGTTGGTAGTGTCACTGTCTCCATGCCAATTATATTACTATTTACTACTTTATTATATATAGTCTAAGTCATGCTCCTTTATTGCTTTTTTCAATCTCTCCGTTGGTAGTGTTACTGTCTCCATGCCAATTATAGTACTATTTACTACTTTATTATATATATAGCCTAAGTCATGCTCCTTTATTGCTTTTTTCAATCTCTCCGTTGGTAGTGTCACTGTCTCCATGCCAATTATAGTACTATTTACTACTTTATTATATATAGTCTAAGTCATGCTCCTTTATTGCTTTTTTCAATCTCTCCGTTGGTAGTGTCACTGTCTCCATGCCAATTATAGTACTATTTACTACTTTATTATATATAGTCTAAGTCATGCTCCTTCATTGCTTTTTTCAATCTCTCCGTTGGTAGTGTCACTGTCTCCATGCCAATTATAGTACTATTTACTACTTTATTATATATAGTTAAAAAATTACTTTAGTCATTTTTCGGTTTTTATTAATCTAATTAACATCAATGCTGTCAAACATACCATATTTTATATTTAACTACATGGTGTCCATGACCAGCTTGTTCTTGTTGTTTGCATAACCATACACCACGGTATGACCCTGATAACACAAGGACAAAGCTTGGGTCTTTTCCGTTACATGCAACCCTATTCGAAAATGGTCAATTATAAAGATACAGCGACATTTTGACTCATAATTTGACTCAGCTCAGAGAACTTTCTCAGAAAAGTTCAGCTAATTTGTGTTTTTTCGATTTATTGGATTACCATTGGTAAGCTACCGAGATTATCATAAAAACATTTTCAATATATATGTATATATATACATACGACGAGCCGCGACGACGAGCGCAGCCGAACAGTGTAAAAATCAGCTGTATCAGCTCACAGGTTAAAGAGCTTACTCGTAATTAAATAAAAGCCCAAGCATTGACCTAGGTTGACCTTATAATTAAAAATTTCACACGCCACCTATTTAATTAGCGTGAATGTATAAATGTGAAGCTGAAAAGCGCAAGCTATGATCAGTCTATGCCGTCCTCGATAAACGAATCCTAAGCCAATCCTTTAGTCTAAGCTAAGGTTCCAACATTACATACATCTATACTAAGCCGAAATCTAAAGTCGAGGTCTGCCATCCCCTGAACCCCCGTATTAAGCGTTCTTTTACCTCAGGTTGAATCCAGCTAAATTGCACATGCCAGATATTTTTATTGAACCTGGATAAATTTCCACACGCTACGCAATGCCACACCCACCCCCTTCTCTAAACACATCGCATACCCCTCCTGCCTCCATGTGCCTTCGGCGCACGGAATTTTAGCAAAAATACGCAAAAATAATGTGATTATTATCAAAAATTGAGGTGACGGAAATGCCGAACCCTCAAGTGTATAAGTGGGGTCATTTTCGATCTAACAATAATTCACATCGACTACTGCGACTTCAAAAAGAGCTACACTAATGACTTTTTCTGACGTCTCATGGTTCTCGTCAGATGTAACAACAAAAGCACTCTTGAAGATATCTTGGCACGCTTAAAAATTTTGTTTGCTTAAGAAATACTTGCGAGTCTTTTATGACCCTAATTATGCACTACTGGCAATTCTATCGAGTTTTCAGAACATAGTGAGGCATACGTACACCCACGCATTTTGCGTGCGCAGCCAATCAGCTCTCGATAGCATACGTCGATGTGCTATATGTGGATATCACACAATACCGCACAAGTTAGAACAAAACTAACACCGGCAATAAGTTTCCCATGCCCGAATCCCCCAAGTGGAAGCTATCAGCCGCCCTGGATGTAACAGTAAAATTAAGAATTTTGGATCAATGAACCATGGTGGCGCCATACCCACGTACTCATAGAACCATGGACCGCAGAGCAAAATCAACACCAACCATGAGTTTTCCATGCTCAAAAACCCTCAAGTATAACGTTTTAGCCGCGCAGGACGTCAGAAAAAAATTTTCGAATTTTGGGTCGAGGAACCATGGGGGTGGCATACCTCAAACCTCACGAGCCGGAACCTTAATCTAAAAACAAAAAGAGGCATCGGCACTTAACATTTTACTATGAAATAAAACCAAGCATAGAAAAAAATTCGAAAGTTATGATAATAATAACATTGCTTGCATGAAGGGTCCCACAACGAGGTAAAAACCTTTATTTTGCTCTCTGACTGAAAAAACGTTATGCAACAAAATATTACGGCCGTGAGCATTATTTACACCCATTTTAACAGCCTTTACATTTCATGCGTATGATTTATATGGTAGAAATGGTATTATATCTTTCAAGCATCCACTAAATTTATAATCTTAGCATAAGCATAGAATAGCATCCTTCATATCATAAGAAACATTTGCCCGATGGCAAATTTTAATACTGAATAGAGGCATAGGATTTGTATCACGCATATGAAGGCAGTAAACTAGGAAGATACATGCAAGGCAAACATGCACACAAGTGGATATGGGACGGCGGTTGGTTACCTATCAAGTCAGCCCCCTCCAAGAAAAACCAAAAACCTAGGGGTTACAGCCGTTGGTGGTTATCCACCACCATCCCACTTCCCGCATAGATCTGTTTACCTGCTGGGATAGAAACCCGCCGGCATGTATGCCATGTTTACCACGACGGGTCATAAACTAAATAGATCGACAGCTGGATGGTAGACTTAATTTACATACTCTATTGTATTAATGCGCTTTCGGCATCACTTGAATGGCGGGCAGTTTGGCATCAGTTAGTAAGTTTACACAATTATAGGGACACAGCAGTGTCCCTATCATATGTTTTATGCCAATACTGGTGCATTTTTTCAGAAATTTTATCTAATTTTTGAAAACTGATGCTTACTTTCCTTTGAAAATATAACTTTTTAAGAAATAAAGTTAGGGCAGTTTTGGAAATACAATGGTTATATATTGTTTATTATTTCATCCCAGGCCGCATACGATTCACTGCACGAACGGAGCCATTCAATTAAGGAAAACGATTTGAGATGGTGGTTTTGACTTAATAGAGACTTATTTGAGAAGCCGCGTCATATTCCACGAACACAGTCTTTGGTGAATAGAATAGCCACCTGCGTATCGGCATTATCCTGTTTGCCTTCGTATTTTAACTCAATAATTGTCTTTATTGACTTTACTTAATAAATTTTTACGTAGCTAGGTCATGTGGCTGTTTACTTCTTGCAATGTAGCTATGTTTGGTTTAACAATTCCATTAAGACGTTAGTGTAGGCGGTGTAGCCAGATGTTTAATGTATTCCAGGCATGAAATAGCCACATTTTTCAAGGTCTGTCTCGACTCGGCTCTTCCTGAACTATGCCACAATCGACTAGGCTCTTCTATAACTAAGTACGGCTGGGCTGGGTTCGGCTTTTCCAATAACTAAGCTCGGATCTCAGGCTCCGAAAAATAAAAGTTTCCGACTCCTAATATTAGAGACATACATGTTATGGCTGGGCGACGAAGGGGTGTAGTGGCGCCTGAAGGGGTTATTCGTGGCTTCAGGCGGGTAATCCCCTACCCCTTATGAGCATGTATGATTAGGAGTACATATAATATACAAACCTCTAGGTGAGCTATATATATTTGCTTTTATAGAGTTTAAGAGCAGAGCTGACGTAATCTCTGGTTTTCTTGCATTTGGCGGACTATTGTTATATACATCACTTGTTGTTTTGCAAAAGGGCTTTAAAAGAGGCGATCCAGCTTTTTCCGGTACACTAGGCTCGACATTCGCTTACAGATCTTGGGCTATGGCTCGGATCATATAGACACCATGGAAGCTCAGCTCGGCTAGAGCTGTGCCGTGCCTAGAACTCAAATTTTCACCTTTATTATATATGTATTGCCGAATGATTTATCAGCAAAACTGTCTGATGCAAATGCTAACAACTGGTTGTCAATATCAAGTGGCAAACGCTTCATCATGTTTTGACATAATCCTGAACTTTAAATATATCTCGTCACCTTGTAAAAGGAATAATACAAGGTAACAGTGCTACGATGTAACATGTAAATGCATATTTACATGCACGCATGCATACATCCATGTTTTTCATGCAAAGTGCCGGAACAAGGTTTCAACAATTTAAAATAATCTTTACTCTGTGTTTCGAAACACGTTTTAATGCACTACCACATCAGGTTTTTTCAAAATTCTAACCGTTAATAGCCACAAAAACATATGCCGACTGCTAAGATATTAGTGGCGTTAGTGTGTTGTTTAAGTGGCAGCATATCAATACATAAAATGACAGTAGCTCGGCGTTATCTGCGAGTTACAGGGGTTAAAATTATTTGAAACGTGGCAATTTTTAATTTTAAATTTAGGTTAGGCAGAGTCATTATATATAATTACATATGGCTCATGAATAGACAATTATGTTGCATAATGAAATCTGGAAAAACTAAATCTATCATATTGAAGATATATACCATACATGACGAAGCAGGGTTGAGGCGGGCTACCACTCACGCCCCTACCCTCGAAGTCCTGGTCTACCACCTATCCCCAAACAAGTCAGCCGACCTGCCACATCCCCCACATTGCGCCGAGTTTCTTTCGCGAAAAATTTAAGCAACAACAGGGTAAAAATTGGCAAAAATGGGAGGAGGTAAAATTGGCGAAAATGGGTCCTCGGCGTGAGAAGTCAAATTTTTTCAGCACCCCGAGGACGTTTCCCGATAACTTCTACAACTTTGGAAACTAGCCCGTAATATATCTCTTTGAGTGCTCTCCCCAATACTTTGGCAGTCGGAATATGTTTTTGTGGCTATCAACGTTTAGTTTTGAAAAAAACCGGATATTGTAGTGCATTAAAACGTATTTCGAAACACATAGTAAAGATTATTTTAAATTGATGATACCTTATTCCGGAACTGTACATGAAAAAACATGCATTTTACATGTTACATCGTTGCCCTGTTACCTTGTACTAAAAAATGAAGTACTTTCACTATTAATTCGAACCAAATAATTATACGCACTCCTACCGATATAGCCACCATGTGGTTTTCACATAACCCTGACCCTTAGAAATACTCAAGTGCCGCTGCATTGTGTGGTTCCAAATAATATATGGCAACATTGCAATTTTTTTACCTTTTCAGTAATTAAGGCATTGACAATCAACAACGGGATTCAGTTTTGCATAAAACTGTGTTTGCTGCTATATATTTCCCAATATGCTAACAGTAAAGCTTTGGCTTTTTTCCGGAAAAATCCAACCCTGCGTACTATACCCTGAATCGAAAAACAAAAAAGAGGCATCGCATTTATCATTTTACTATGAAATAAAACCAACCAGACTAAAAAATTGCAAGTTAAGATAAAAATTACCTTGCTTCCGTGAAGGGTACTAAAATGGGGTAAAAAGCCCTCATTTTGACCTCTGACCCTGAACCATGGGGCGTCATACTCCCGTACCCACAAAACGATGAGTCACAGAGCAAAACTAGCAAGGCAATAAGTTTCCCATACCCGAAATCCTATAGGGAAAACGTATCAGCCGCCCAAGACCGAAGGGTACTAAAATGCGGTAAAATGGCGCAAATAAACCCACATTTTGACACCTGGCCCAAATCAAAACATGGGGCGGGGATGTACACTGTAAATCGACTATGCCAGTTCGAATGAGCACAAAAGCATGAAAACCGGTTAAGTCGTTCCCGATTTACGCAGCGTTGACGTTATAATCGACCCCCATGTGAAAGTTTTGTCCACCCTCAGTGTCTATGCCACCATCAAATATATGGTGTCTTTGACACCATGGTGTTTGTATTTTCAGTTAGTATACGAATGCAGTGCAGTGTCGATAATAGTATGGTGTAGAGCACACCATAAAATTTATATGGCGTTAGCTACACAATGCTGTTATTTGCACGCCTTTTATGTGTTTGTGGATGTTTTCCTCGACACCGTCAGTAATAAATAATAAATTTAACCACCATAATTAAGTTGATGGTGTCTGGTACACTATCTGTTACATTCTATAGTGTAGGTATATGCCGTATACCACGGATGGTGTCGTTTAGACCATTGGGGGGTCATTTATAACGTAAACGTCGCATTATCACACACAGACGGAATTTAAAAAAGTTCACACCTGCAACACACAATCTCCACTATTTTGAATTTTTTACGAAGCCTTAAATAATCAACAGTTTAGGAAAACGTTATCATAATAGTGTCCATTACAATTAGTAATAATGGTATTGGAGGTATAGCAGGCGTTGTTCCGACCCTGTCATGGATA
>JASANE010020114.1:0-18422 GCA_030248225.1 Trileptium ribeirensis | reverse complement strand
TGCTGTTCTTGGTTCAGTTACATCTATTGCTCTCCCCACGCGGGTAGGCCACTTACTGACCCCTATTTGGCGACACACTACTTCCATACCCTGACATTATACTTGATTTTACTTAAAAGTCAACTTTTTCACTTTATTCATAAAGTTATAAATACACTAAGGATTTATCAAGTGGGGACAACTTATATCCTAAGGTGGGACCACATTTCATTGTTTCCTAGGTCAAGAACACTACTTAAATTCCTTCTGGTAATTTCTTAGCCTTTAAACTTGCTAATTTTAATCGTTTCTTTCCAAATTGTAAATGCATGATATTTCAACTCTTCCAATTTCATGCATACATCGGTTCCTCAAACTATCCCAGGGAGTCCTAACCATGTATTCCTAGTCGGAAATCTACTCAATCCCTAGGGAACACCCTTAAATTTCCCTCATTTTGACCTTACAAATTCACAAATTTCTCAAAATTTTGGAAATAATATTACTAAATAGTAAATATTATTACTAAATAAATTTGGCTTTTTCGAATAATTTGCGCATGCGCCAGCAGCCATTGTGGCTGAAATAAATATTATATTATGAGTATTCGACAATGTGCGACGGTTTTCATATTATATGGTTTTTTCTTTATTTTCTCTTGTTGTTATGTTTAGGCGCTGTGCTTTGTATTTGTGTGTTCTTATGTATATTATAGTAGTATTATTATGAAACTGAGTTACTTATAGACATATAGTCATGACGAATTATACTGATCATCCTATTTACTTAGTATTTTGTTACTAACCTTAGAGTTTGTTATAGAATTGAATGTTTTGGTTTTTTCATCTGGTTTTAAGTTGGCGATTTTACGAACGTACTCGCTAGGCGTATTTTGGAGCCCTATTTCCCGCAACCCCTTTGCGATTTCATGAGATAATAGTACACAGTTATTGGTATATCTATTACCTTCGTGCATACGCGTATACCTTAACCCACTAAAAGTATATAGTGACAATACAGGAGGTTGTTCCTGTATTTTCTGGATCCTGCCATAAAAAGTAGGGGAATGGCTGGGCGTCGTCGGCCTTATATCGGGTAAGGCAGATCGGAAAAAAGGAGCAACCAATTCCCTAGCTGACGGGAACCTCTGGGTGGTATTGGTCTTTCTCCCTTTCCGGCACCTTTTTACCACCCGTTGGACTCCAGGCTGCCACACCATGGGCTGCTCTATCGTCGAAGGCTGCATTGTTGCAAGTATACTCTAGGGTGGGACATAATTACCGGAATTATGTCTTCGCGTAAACGTCGCCTAGGGGTTACCCAGCATGCAGGCCGGGGAAATTTTACGCTTAGGGGGCTCGGTGGTTATGGTCCAACACCCACGTTCTATTTAGGGAAATCCTGTGTTGCTTGTCCTGTCCGCACTAACACTTAAATTTCTTTAAGTTTTCCAGGTTTCTCAAATTTCACGACTTTCTTAGGTTGTTACAAGTTATGATTTAGATACCTTTTGATGCACGTTTAAAGTTAAAACTTTCGCCTCAAAACACCATAAAAATATAAAAATTGTTACAAGTTTCTAAAACTCGCTTGTGTCTTAGGCTAGTCCTAACGGTACGCCAATACTTTTGTTAATTGTTAATTACTATATTTCTAGTGCATAAGGCTAGATATTGTTAAGTTTTTTTGTACAATTTATCTCGCAATACTAACATGGTTTTTTTATAATTCCGAAAACTTTCAATTTAACATTTATTATTAAAATTTTCTCCTATAAACGCCGTGTTACTGGCTTAGCATGAGCGAATCTCTAGTTACTTAGTTGTTTTGGTCAATTCACCCAAAGAGTGCTGGTCACCTATAGAAACGCATGCACCTCCCCTTGGGTTAGCTTGTTCCTACGATCTTATTATTCTGTGTTTAGAAGGTGCTGGGCATCTAGCAAGCAACCCTAGCCCGCTAGTGTAACCACTGTCGCTGTGCATATATGCTACCGAATTATACTGATAATGCGCTAACTCTTATTTACTTTCAGGCGACCTGTATATAGACATAGTTTTAGCGCTCTGGTGCAATTTTTCTTCATCCCATACTAATATTACATACGAATTATGTCTTCGCGTAAGCCTAGCCTAGGGGTTACCCAGCATGCAGGCCGGGGAAATTTTACGCTTAGGGGGCTCGGTGGTTATGGTCCAACACCCACGTTCTATTTAGAGAAATCCTGTGTCACTTGTCCTGTCAGCACTAATACTTAAATTTCTTTAAGTTTTCCAGGTTTCTCAAATTTCACGACTTTCTTAGGTTGTTACAAGTTATGATTTAGATACCTTTTGATGCACGTTTAAAGTTAAAACTTTCGCCTCAAAACACCATAAAAATATAAAAATTGTTACAAGTTTCTAAAACTCGCTTGTGTCTTAGGCTAGTCCTAACGGTACGCCAATACTTTTGTTAATTGTTAATTACTATATTTCTAGTGCATAAGGCTAGATATTGTTAAGTTTTTTTGTACAATTTATCTCGCAATACTAACATGGTTTTTTATAATTCCGAAAACTTTCAATTTAATATTTATTATTAAAATTTTCTCCTATAAACGCCGTGTTACTGGCTTAGCATGAGCGAATCTCTAGTTACTTAGTTGTTTTGGTCAATTCACCCAAAGAGTGCTGGTCACCTATAGAAACGCATGCACCTCCCCTTGGGTTAGCTTATTCCTACGATCTTATTATTCTGTGTTTAGAAGGTGCTGGGCATCTAGCAAGCAACCCTAGCCCGCTAGCGTAACCACTATCGCTGTGCATATATGCTACAAAATTATACTGATAATGCGCTAACTCTTATTTACTTTCAGGCGACCTGTATATACACATAGTTTTAGCGCTCTGGTGCAATTTTTCTTCATCCCATACTAATATTACACACGAAACAGGTAATACATTTTATTCATGGGTAAAAAAATCCGAACGGTGTCAAATCATAACGGAGCGTATCTTAGTGTAAACTACACGCTTGGGAGCTAATGGTTATAAATGCTTCCTCCAGCTCCAACCCCTGCCTTAACTCGGGCCGCCTTGCTGGGTTAAGACAGAGCTTGGACGCCTTCAGAGCTAATGCAGCTCACTCCTACCCTGGTATTAGTCGATTCTCAGCAAGAACTGAAAGTATGGGCAACCTTTTTCAGTTGCTTCCTTCCAAAATTTGTTTAGACATTCTAGTTAACCAAAGCTAACGGTTGTTACTCGAACACTTTTTCACGATATCTTTTAAATAAATATTTTCGATATTGAAATTAGACATTTACATTTGTTAGCACATTTCGTTACAAACCTAAATCAGGCTGTTCACCAGTCTACTCGGGCACTTGGTGGCAGTATTAACTTCTGTGAATATTTTCAGATAAAATTTTCTAAGAAATCCTAATCTGACTTCTGTGCTAGCCTACCCGGGCACGACAGGTAGTCTAAAAATTCTATGCCAAATCTTGCAATAAATTATTGAGATACTGCAGACTTGCTATTCGAGGCCGCTGTAGTTCAACCGTAAGTATTTTCTAAACTCCTAGTTGACATTTGTAAAATTATATCATTTATTGCTCTTTTACAGTTAAATAAACTTCATACCAAGTTTTACTCCCTAAAGCCAAGTATAGGCAACTACACACTATTACAACTCAAACTTTGCACAACGTTTTAACTTACAATCAGAATCTACTTTTCCTATAACTACTTTCAACTCAACCTAATACCAAGGCTCGTTATGCGAACTCGCCAGGGTATATATATATATAAGCGTGGATGGCATGATTACTCAAATTCGCCAACGCTGACCAAATTACTTAAGTTTAGTTCTAAATTCCATTAGACCCATCCCTTAAGCTTTTCTAATGTCAAAAATCATGACCCACGGCTCGTTCCTCGGACTCGCCAGGGTGTATTTATTATTAGCACGGATACTCGATTCCACTAATTTGGTATCAGATAGGTTATGTTAAGTCCGCTCCGGCTGAAGGGTGCCGAGTGCACAAAATCAAGCCAAGCTAAATTTCCAACTTCTCTGCCAAGCAACTTTACTTTTTCCTAATTTACCCAACCCTTTTATACCACCAATACTCCAAACTAGGTAGTACATAAGCTGTAACTGATAATCCCGTGGCTTTGCTTAGGCACTTGTTTAAATTTACTTACTACACACGGCCAACTTAGTTCATTTTGCGGCATGTTAAACGATCCTGACTTAATCTTGGTATCCCTGCCCGGGACAATGACATGTCTACCACTTGGAACTCGCGCAACTCTCATTCAGTGATAAAGGGTATCTCCGACCGCTGGTAGACCGGTCCATCCCCTTTGGTGGCTCTTTCCCCCTTATTTTTGACTTTACTTATGATTTTGGGTAATTTTTGAACTCGCTCTGAATCTTCATCCCTTCCCCTTTGGCCACCATTGGAGATGTCGGTTACGTTTTTTAGGTAAGAAACGTGCCGCGGGGAAGGCCGATAAGCTCACAGCATCCGTTTACGAACAGGAGGAAACTACCGAATGTAATCAAATCTACTATAATAAGTGTAAAATTATTTTTGCAACGAATAATTAAGTTGAGTAGTGCATGAGACGTGCTAGCAGGGACCCTTAAGCAATTCGGTGTCTGATGTCAGGCCTAGAGAAAAAGTGAAACGGACGGAGAACTTAAAGAAAAGGCAAGACGAAAAGTAGAAAATGAGAAAATGCAGAAAAACACAATAAGTGGAATTGAAAGAGTGTAACGAATTAAAGTGTAAAAAGGTATAAATAACAACAGATATATCAGCTAAGACATATATCCGCTGTTATGCACACATATACAGCCAATCTAAAGGACTAAAACTTTGTGCAAATTTTAAGAATCTTTCAGAATATGAGTTTTTTTATAATCCTGCTCACATCAGGCCAAATAACACTGCTATCTTTCTCGTACTTTCGATACCTATTAAGTATTACACATAGGGAGGTCTGGAGCAACAAACGATGTCTATGAGTTCAAACTGCGTCGAATATATAAAATCGCATATTAAAATAATTAAACTCCTAGCTATGTGGTTAGTTTTCAGATTTGTTATTTGTTACGAAGACTTCTATGAGTTCTACTACCGTACTTACGTCAAAAAATAACGCACATGAAACATACAGATCTCAAAGGAAAATTGATCTATTAGCAAAGGCCAGGTAACTCTGAGCGAAGTTAAGTTACATCTTTCGAAATAAGAACATTTTATAGCGGGTTCGTTTAGTGGCAACCCCGACTAACTCTTCTGCGTAGCCATACATGTCGGCATTCGGTCATGCCAGGGGGGTAGAAGGCCCCCACGGGGGGGGGTTGCGGCCATCCCAGGGGGATAATCCCCCCAGGCAGGCCAAAGTTTCCTAGGGGGGTTAGTCGTGAGGACCATTTTTTTTTGGTCCTCGCAGCCACATTTTTCGCGTATGAGTGCAGTTTTTGCAGAAAAATTATTAAAATACAAAGCTTGTTCGAAGCATTACTTCGTTACCTAATTTTTGGACCTCATATTCTGGACATAATAATGGTGTTTTTTCTTCTACATAAACAAGCCGCCAAGCCCCCTTTCGGGGGTTACCCCCCTGGCTTTTCGGCCTCGGGGGGGGGGGGGGTGCGGACCTCAGGGGGGGTTACCCCCTACCCCCTCCCTGCCAGAATGTATGTGCTTAGTGTATGTCTCTTTAAGGTTTAAGTTTAGGGTAAACGTGAGGCCATATATGCTCATAGGGGCGTAAGGTTCATCCCTGAGGTGCGTGCCGATCCTTCCTCTCCGAGGACCCCCTTACTTTTCCTCATCTCCACGAAAGGTAGTGCAACCCCCGGGGCGCTGCCTGAACCGAACACATTGATTGAGCCGCAAACTCACCTGCCTGACCACCTCACCCGACAGGCTTACCATTTCGCGTGCGAAAGCACCCGCCCCGATGACCACGCAATCTCCCTATTGGGTATTGGACCTCGCTCAATATATGGCTAAAAGTCAGACTTAGTGTATTCAGAGCGGCATGGCATGCACTGCTGTTAGGTTCTTCAAGGCTACCGCCGGCAATGGAAGCATAGTCTTAAGAAAATCAGTCTGAAATGTATAACAATCAAACTTCGAAAAAAATCGTTGTATATTTGTAACCGTAGATTGAAATTCTAAGTAAACAAAAAGATTTTTCTAAGTTAAATCGAAATTGCTCACCCGATTATCTTATTACATTGTAGGCACTACCCCTTGTAGTGACGCTTCCAGCTAGCTGCACAGAATAGTGACACATTGATGATGATGCAAACTGCTGCAATCGTATACACGTGTACATGTGGACAAACCCCATACGCATGATGCAACACATGCTTGTCTTGTATATAAATGTGTGTACAGTTCAATAAAGATTATAAGTTTCAATGTGACATCCACAATGGTGAACCCGACGTGATGGAAACCGGAATCGTTGCTTCAGCCGCGGTCATACTACAACCGTTCTGGCCGGCCGATCCCGAACCATGGTTTGCCCAAGTGAAAGCCCAATTCACAACCTTGGGGGTTACTACACAGCGAACGAAGTTCAACTACGTCATCGGGTCTTTCGCCCGAGCATGCAACCGAAGTGCGGGACCTCCTCATCAATCCGCCCACGGACAAGCCGTACGACGTCCTTCGCGCGCAATTGGTTCAACGCCTCTCGGCAACGGAGCAACGCCGGGTACAACAGCTCCTCACTGCGGAAGGATGGGGAGATCCCAAACCGACTCAACTGCTTCGCCACATGCGACAATTCATGGGGGCCAATCAATCCGCGGTCGACGTTTCGATCCTGCCTCAACTTTTCAAGTAGCACCTTCCTACCCAAGTACAAGTTGTGGTCGCCGCATTCGAGAGCCCAACGCTCGAGGCCGCAGCTGCACTTGCCGACAAGGGCATGGAGGTCGCGACGCCGAGGGTCTCAAACATCAGCCCGGTCAACCGCGACTATCTTTGCGCCGAGGTCAAGGCACCACGGTCCGAGGTGCAACAGCTGCGGAAACTGGTGTCGTCGCTCGCTGTCCGTCAGCACAACCGGTGGGGGCGATGATATTCAAGACCAAGCCACCACGGTCAAACCGGTGCCCGCAACCGAAGTCAATCCATGGGTCGCAACGACGGCAAATACTGGTACCACGCGAGGTTCGGCTCCGAAGCAACGAAATGCCGCGAACCGTGCTCGATGGCGGAAAACCACAACGCGGGACACTAGCCACAAGTGCTCCCGTCACTGTCAAACCAATCAACTCTTCTTCGTCGTGGCTGGCAACTTCTTGGTTGATACCGGAGCCCAAGTCAGCGTCATCAAGGCCACACCCGAAGATTGCCGTCGAATTCCAACGACTCCTCGCCTGCAAGCAGCGAACAATTCGACAATCAAAACGTTCGGCCAGCGGTCCCTCACCGTCAACCTCCGGTTAAAACGGGTCCATCGATGGGTCTTCGTCATTGCCGATGTCACTCAATCTATCATCGGCGCGGACCTCCATTTCGACCTGGTTCTTCGCCGATCCCGCTTGCCCGATGGCGTCACAAGCCAATCGATTCAAGCGGTACAAGTACAAATCGAGTCGATCAAGCTATCAGTCCTCGTGTCCGATTCAACGCCCCAATTAGAGCAAATTCTCGAGCAATTCCCCCGAATCGTAACGTCATCGGCGTTCACTGCAAAGGTCCGCCAAGGGGTCAGCCACCACATCGAGGCGCGAGGCCCTCCGGTCCACAGCCGCCCCCGGCGACTCAATCCATCTAAAGCTGCAGGCAGCAAAGGACGAGTTCGATCACATGCTGGAATTGGGCATCATCCGACCCTCGTCAAGCTGCTACTCCACACCGCTCCGCATGGTTCCAAAGTCGAATGGGGATTGGAGGCCTAGCTGAGACTACCGATTCCTCAACAACGCAACCGTCCCGGAGCGCTATCCAATACCGCACATCCAGGGTTTCACAGCATCGTTGGCGGGCAAATCCGTTTTCTCCAAGATCGATCTTGTCCGGGCGTACCATCAGATTCCGGTGGCCGAAGAAGATGTTTCGAAAACCGCGGTGGTCACACCCCTTGGTCTCTTCGAATTCGTCAGGATGCTGGTCGGTCTCCGCAATGTCCCACAAACGTTCCAACGATTCATCGATCAGATCGTCCGAGGCCTCGATTTCTGCTACGCCTACCTCGACGATATCCTCGTTGCTAGCACAAACAAAGATGAACACTGCGGTCACGTCAAAGGGTTGTTCAAACGTCTCGACGACCACGGAATGTCCATCAATCCTCAAAAGTGTACGTTCGGGGTCAAGTGCCTTCAATTCCTTGGCCACTGTGGCGACGCCAACGGGATCCGACCGTTCGACCCGATGGTGCAAGCAATCCCAGAATTCGAGGTTCCTCCAACAAAGCGGAAACTCCAAGAATTCCTAGGGATGGTCAACTTTTACGACCGGTTTATTCCTCACTGTGCAGACATCACGGTGCCCCTCAATGTCCTTGTTCGCGAATCAAAGTTTACGAGACCGATTAAGTGGACCGACTCAACGGCAGCATCATTCGAGCCGTGCAAGCAAGCCTTGGCAAATGCAACGTTACTCGTTCAACCGGTGCCCAACGCCCCGCTCCACCCTCAAACGTTGCAATCGGCGCTGTCCTTCAACAGCAAACGAGTGGGCGATGGGAACGTATGGCGTTCTTCTCGAAGAAGCTTACGCCGGCACAAACTCGATACAGCACGTTTGGTCGCGAACTCCTGGCTGTGTATGAATCATCATGCACTTCCGACACGTGGTCGAGGGCCGGATTTCTTCGTTATCACGGACCACAAGCCGCTAACGTTCGCACTTCAATCACGGTGCGAGCGGCAGTCACCGAGGGAAGAGCCGCCACCTGTCGTTCATTGCTGAATTTAAAACGGACATCCAGCACATTAGTGGCAAAGACAATGGTGCCACCGATGATCTGTGTCGAATCACTCAGGTAGCTATGTCATTGGACTACGAGGAATCGGCTACCACTCAGCGCATCGACGAACAGCTCAAAATTCTGCAGCAAAGTCACGATACAGCTTTGCGATTCTAGCATGTTTTAGTGTCATACGCCACCAAGACGATCGTTTGCGATATATCACAGGGGAACCTACGGCCCTTCCTTCCAGTGGTGTTTCGACGGGCTGCATTCGATTCCCTGCTCTTCCGGTCCCATCCAGGAGTCCGTGCTTCACAGCGATTAGTGACAAAACGATTCGTTTGGCGGAGCATCGACCGGGATGTACGACGACAGGCCCGATACTGTGTTCCCTGTCAAAGGTCAAAAATCCATCGCCACACCATCGCCGCTCTCTGACGGTTTGCGAACATCGACCACCGCTTCGACCATATCAACGTCGACATCGTCGGACCCCTTCCACCATCCAACACGTATCCCTACCTACGCACGATCATCGACCGCTTTACTCGATGGCCAGAAGCAATTCCGATACCCAACATTACCGCAGAAACAATTGCGCGAGCATTTCTCGATGGTTGGGCGTCCCGATTCGGTGTTCCTTCGTACATTACAACAGATCGTGGCCGCCAGTTCGACTCCTCGCTGTTCAAGGAGCTATCCCGATTTCTTGGTGCGACTCAATTCCGGACCACGGCCTATCACCCAATCGCTAATGGGCTAGTGGAGCAATTTAACCTGCAACTCAAGGGATCGATCAAGGCCCAATCAGACAATCAATGTTGGACGGAGGTGCTACCACTGGTTCTACTTGGCATTCGTTCGGCAATCAAACGAGACATCAATGCAACCTGCGCAGAGATGGTATATGGGACGACCCTGCGCTTGCCTGGCGAAATGGTCGTTCCAAAATTGCAGCAGCCGCTTTCGGACTCAACGGCATTCGGCGATCGCCTTCGTCTCGATATGAACAACATCGCGCCGACGACAATGTGCTCGGACGATGTGCCGAGCGAGCCTCCTACATTCCGTCGCACCTCGTCGCTGCCCAGTTCGTTTTCGTCCGCGTCGACTCCGTTCGGATGCCACTGAAAGTTCCGTACAATGGACCCTATCGCGTTATCAAGCGATTCGACATACATTTCACCGTGGACCTGGCTGGGGGCAAGGCTCAATCGATATCAATCGACCACCTCAAACCGGCCTACCTCGAATGCCCCGATTATCCGCCGGCTCCGGAGGTCAAGGATTCAAGGCCAGGACAAGCTCAAATGATCGCGCCCCGAGCAACGCGTTCTGGACGCACGGTGCATCGATCTGTCCGCTTTCGACTTCCGTCTAAGGGGGAGCACTGCAAGGACTATAACTTGTCCCTACGCGACGCTTCCAGCTAGCTGCACAGAAGAGTGACACGATGATGATGATGCAAACTGATGCAATCATGTACACGTATACAAACGCCCACACATGATGCAATACATGCTTGCCTTGTATATAAATGTGTGTACAGTGCAATAAAGATTATCAGTTTAAATGTGGCATCCACAAAGTAATGAAAACACGAAGTAATAAATGTGCCGTGGAATTAACGACTAAGTGGTGCGCTCATATGGACATGCTGGGGACACTTTTTAAGCATAATTTAATCCTTCATAATAGTTTGGTATAAATTTTTGACACCATGTATGGAGTTTGTTTCAAATACCCAGCTTTTGCGGGTATTTGGGGTTGATATACATATACTGAAATACGATTTCAACATGCGTAACTTCAGAAAGGCTTACCAAATCTAATCTAAATGTAAAATCAAATCTAAAGCACATTGTTCGTAGAACATTCTGTTAATAACATGAATAGAATCAATGCCCGAAAGAGTAGGATGAAATACCTATAAATCATTCCATCCTACTCTTTCTGACCATCTTTCTCATGAAATGGTGTATTTTAATTATTGCTTTCATCCTATTCGGTCCTAAAAAGCCTGGAAGAGTAAAATAAAATGCTTATAAAACAATTTCACCCTATTCATATATGTGCAAATAAATTTAAAAATAAAACTGATCATCTTTCTCACAAAATGGAGCATTTTGCCCATTGATTTCATCCTATTTGCCAATAAAATGCCCGAAAGAGTAGGATGAAATACCTATAAATCATTCCATCCTACTCTTTCTGACCATCTTTCAATTCTATTCAATTTGACTAATGGCTTATTTCGGTGCTTCTCGCATAGCGCCAAAGATGTATAAAACATTGCTAACCATGGCTCAAACATTAGACATAAATTACTCGTTTTACATACATGCTCATAGAGGAGGTGGGATTATCCCCCTGTGTCTTCGCAAACCCATCATCTCCTCCCCCGCGCGCCATGCGCCCACAGAAAATTTCGGCAAAACAACAAAAAAGTGAGGATAATGAGCAAACAAATGAGCGACACTAACAAAAACGGAGCAACAAGTTGAAACATTTGAGGAGAAATTGTTAAAAATTAAGAAAAATCTTGAGCTCTAAAAAATTTCAAAAATTTAGCACCTTATTTGCCAATTTTACTAACTTTTGAAAATTTTTCCCAATTTTCCCAATTTCACCTAATTTTTGTTCATATACTCGATTCTTGAGTATTTTTGACTAATTTTCCAAATATTTTCCAAATAAATTTCGAAAACTCAGCTTTATTTTTTACCAATCTTACTAACTTTTGACAATTTCCTACCAGTTTTGTCAATTTCGCCCAATTTGTGATTATTTACCAGATTTTTGTCTATATTTTGTCAAATTTATTGCGCACGTATTCGTCAAATGGGCCCACTTTTACGGCCGGAAGGAAGTTGGAATCCATTTACACCGCTAACTAAAGAGCACAAATAGAGATTTTAAGCTTTGGCATAAGCTATCAATCCACTCAGCCGAAGCATAGTAGTGTATGTCGTTCACAGGCAGCACCCTGTAGAGTTTACATAGAAGCATGATCTCTTTGTGAAACAGAGAACCTTTATTATTTGAACAGATGCAATTGATTTATCATAATCTAAAACATTTGATGAATAGGCGTCGATAGTATGTGAGTGTAGGGAGAGGTTTACCTCTCCCTGCCCAAAGCCGAATATTACCCCTTCCCACCGCCACGTGCTAAAAACATTAAAACTTTTTAGTAAAAACTGTCAAAAATAGTGTGATATACTGCTATAAATAAAAAATTTTGGAAAATATATCGCAACTGGCAAAAAATAAGGAAATTTTAACAAAATTGAGAGAAATTTTAAGTTCCTAAGAGTCCTTAAAAGACATATTTAGTGCTGCAATGGTCCTGCAATGGTGCCAAACGTTTCCGGAATAATTTCTCGATAAATGTATAGTCTTATATATCATCAGAACTTCACCAACGATCAGAGTCGAAATGTGGTAAAATTATTAGCGAAATCGATCATAGTTTAAGGGGTTATGGGCCAGTTATGTTAAATTCGAAGTCAAAGGCTAAGTCTACGCCTTACCCAAACCCGCGAACCAGAAAATCGATTGGGTGGATTTTAGTTAAAGCTCGTCAATGCGGTTTAAATGATATTCAAAATTATGCATATAACGATAAGCCTTTTTTCAAAAAATTTGGGGCGATTAGCAACCAAAAAATTGAAAGAAATATATACATATCTCGTCATAAAACTGTCCGAGGTGGCTATATTTTTGAAACGCTTGTCTAGCTGAGTAGAATGGCGCTCAAATTACCAATGTATCTTCAAAATTGACCAATTTCGGCACGGGGTGCGATTGAAGTGAACGACATAAGAAAATATACGGCATAGATGTCCGAGGTCCGTCAGCTTACGTGTCCGTCGGTCTCGATAGGAGAAAATGTTCGGCTGAGTCAGTCCCAGACGGCCGAACTCCCGTGAAACTGGAGCGGCACTTCCCCATAAGGCTCTCCGCTCCCACCGTATGCCCCGCACCTCCTCTGATGCCCCGCACATCCTCCGGTGCTCCCGCATCCCACTGAGACCGAGCAATCGCCCCGTAGCGTCGAATTCTTCCCCTCCACGACCATCTCGCCCCTCGAAGCTCCGAACCTTTCCACACGAAATTCACCCTCAAGCTTTCGTACCCTTCCTTGCTTCTTAGGCTCCAAACAACCTCCTCGAGGCCCGCATCACCCGCCTGCCCCGCCCAAGGATTTGCATTGTACCCCTTATCGAAATTGGCTGTGCTTAGTGATCACATTTAATGACCGAATAATCTAAGGTTCTTTGGATAATGGGGCCATTGTTGTCATTATAATGTTTTAGTCACAGGTTTTTGGCCCTTTTCACCCGAGTTGCTTTGACCCTTTTGAATATATTTGGTTCTATTTGGCTGAAGTCCCCTCATTCGCACCCTGTCATAATATATATAAGACTATTCGTTACTATCTACGGATGGACCAATTAATTTTGCGTTAAACCTTTCCTGCAGAACATTTAGAGGAACAAAATATGTTTTTAAAGTCACCTATAATTTTAAGCATTTTACTAAAATTAAGTAGCAGAGCGTCTATTAAGAACTGATTTTATATTAATTTATCGGTGATTTCATATTAGTTTTGGACTGATTTTATATTAATTTTAGACTGAATTTATATTAATTTTGGACTGAATTTATATTAATTTTGGGCTGATTTTATATAAATTTAAAACTGAATTTATATTAATTTTGGACTGATTTTATATTAATTTTGAACTGAATTTATATTAATTTTGGGCTGATTTTATATTAATTTAAAACTGAATTTATATTAATTTTGGACTGATTTTATATTAATTTTGAACTGAATTTATATTAATTTTGGGCTGATTTTATATTAATTTAAAACGGAATTTATATTAATTTTGGACTGATTTTATATTAATTTTGAACTGAATTTATATTAATTTCGGACTGATTTTATATGAATTTTGAACTAAATTTATATTTTGGACTGATTTTGGGTTATTTTTAATAGACACAATTTTTAATAGTTTGGGCTAATTGTGTCGAGCAACTAAAGTGTGGCACCCAGTGGATTTCCCGGACCAATAAATTATTTACACGTTCTTTACTACCATTTTTGTGTTTCTATCAGGTTCGCTGGTGTCAACCTACTCCACAGCAATAATTGTGTTCCGAATTATAAATGTACGTAGATCACACTTGCGAGAAGTAAAGATTTTGAGTCAACTCGCGGCGTAACGTTGAGTAAAATTTTGAGTATTGTGTCAGTCCTTGTTTAATCCTAAGCTTGAGTCAAACTGAGTGAAAATTGGCTCAAAAACTTGACCAAAATGTAGTGATTCATGGTTAGGGTTAAATATGACCGCCTCAATAGTCAAAATTTGACTCAACGTTTTTGCAGTGTACAGCTCAGCAGCAGGTGAACACTTTCACATTTGGCACTTCGCTTTCTTAAATTTTTCGTCTCGTGCGAGTGGGTTCGTGACAATCAATCGCCGGTGTCTCATCTTTCCTGCTAACGACCTTTATTCAAATCCTGCCAATTCTACCCAACTTAGCAGTAAATTAACCTGACCGACTAGCCATTGAGCTCAAATTAATCATGCAAAAGCTAACTCATGTTGCGTCAATTTTTGCAAATAAATTGACGTAGCTTGACTTAGCTTTTGCTGGATTGACCGTAGCACAATCGAGGTTGCTAGTATGCTGCTCTCGTCGAGCCGAGTTAACCTGACTGACTAGCTATTGAGCTCAAATGAATCTAGCATATTTTAGTCTGAAGCTTTATTTCATGGCTAGTATTTTTGTTCCAAAATGTATTTTAACAACCCTTTCCCGTATAAAGTCAAACACCTGTAATGCAATGACATGCACGAAACAAGTTTGTCGTTGGGCGGGCGTTTGCAACTGCGTTATCGTCTGACCGCCATGCCAGGTTCTATAAAGAACCAAGCAACAGCTCCTAGTTAGCGTTGTGGTTATCGTACAAGGGCGAGGTTAAACGATATCGGTTCAATCCGCCGCTGAGGCACAAATTTGTTCAACGTTATAACATTAATACACAAATTGTAATACACATTGGTTCATGCGGGAAAGGGTTAAACAAAACACGCTATAAAATTTATGCAGGACAATTTTTGTTTTGGTATTTATGTAGTTTTCAATATATAAATGTCTTATTTCATTGTGATGGTAATCTTCGAGAGAGCCACAACGCTGCTACTCCGTTACGAATTGACAGCGCCAAATCGACGAGGTAAATTCCGAACACGATGAAACAAAACATCTGAAACTCAATTTTTGAACATATATCCTTGCATGCTCAAAGTCCGATGTCCCCCGTAGGTAGCCGGGTCCTTAGGGTAAGTTGGCCTTCGGCCTTCCAGGGGCAGTAGCCGTGTGCAAGGGGGTGCGACACCTTCGGAGACCAAGGGTTCAGCGACTGCGGCGCCACCAGGAGGGAGGTTGGAGAGGGATGTATCGGCCCTTCAGGCCGAGTGGGCAGTTCCAGCCTCAAGGGAGAGGAGCAGGTAACCCCACTATACCCTATAGTATCATAAGAGTAAGTATATCATAAGTATATTATAGGCATGCTATATATATATATATAATATTGTCTTGTTTTCATTTCCAAAAGCTCCGTGTGGAAAAAGGTAAAATTAGGTCAACTAAAAACTGTTCCTGACCTACGGCCTATAAACAGGTATACAACCATACTTTCTATATATTTGCAGCAATTAACTAATTTGCATATAAATGCTGCAAAAGTCTAAAACATACATAATGGCAGGAGCGGTAGGCGGTTTGCCCTTTGAGGAGCCGAACCACCTCTCTCGCGAATCCTACACCCGAAGACGAACCCTCCGAGGCACCGGCAAAACCCCTTGAGATATCGGACCACTAGCGTGTATGTACGATCTCATCCAGCACAGAGTTGTTCTCCATGCTTCAGGTTCGCTTGATCAGATCCCTGGCTGTAGTTGTCATTCTTCACTATCACCAAAAATCAGTCCTTGTATTGGGTTTTTAATATTAATTAAAATCATGCCGCACTTCTATTTTAGGGGGAGCGAGCCAAATCCAGGAGAAGCCAGGGTGATTTCAGGAAGTTTCAGGTGATTTTGAAGAGCCAGGTGATTTCAGCAAGGCGAGTTCAGCAAGTGTAATTTTGGTACGCATATTAAATTTTTTTTACAGCTAACATAATCAAGGCATGTGGGCTTTATCTCAGTATCGTGGGCTCTATCATGGGACTATTAGCTTAGCTTAGCCTAGCTTCATTGGAACTATCATAGGACTGACTATTAGCTTCATTGGAACAATGTTATTCTAGCCTTATCAAATATTTTGAATACAACTATGAAAAACAGATATAAAATAAAATAATTGTGTCATCTGTGTCGGTGAATAAAAGTGCGTAGACGAACGCTTTTTTGTATGGCGGAAGCCAAATATCAATGATTTGTCTAAATGATCAAAGAATTTAATCGCTGCTGTCATATCACCAACCAATGATCGAATCAACTTTTTCACACTGAATTTTAAGTACCAAAAACATTTAAAACAACCTATTAACAATGAAATCAACTTACAGCTGCGATAATCCATTCAGCGAGAAAGCAAACGTTATCATACGGCGCTACTGTGATTCCCAGCGGTGGATAACAATTAGCATACCATGCCTCGACAATACCCAGTATGAAAAATATGATCGCTCCGAATGAACTGAACAATACGTCCTTTACAATAAAAGAAATAAAAACAGCGTATCCTGAATCGTTTTATTTTATTTTAAGGCAGTGATGATCAAGAAATTCAGGTAAATCACTTTTTAATGATAGTAGATTTTTCATCTATGATAGTAGATGAAAAACCCCGGTTTAAAAACCCCCCCGCCGGCGGGGGCCGGCGGATATGTTGAGGTTGTGATCAGAATATATATCATAAATATGCATACGTATGCTGCCTGAAAACGTAGCAGTGGGGGTTTTGCCCCCCACATATGTGGGAGTGAGTGGGGTTGACATATGGTTTTTGATAAAGAAAACAATCAGTTTAATTAGATAAATAATTATTAAGGAAACCAAAAAGGTGTTGTATGGCAACAAATATAGAACATGGTTCAATATTTCAATAATTAAATACCAACATTCAGACACAATACGTGTAGAACATGCAACTTATGCCTCACGTTTAATGTAGAAACGCTTTGCTGTGGTTATAGTATCCCAACTATCATATAACTATATCCAAGAGACTTAACATACGACCACCTCATTAAATGGAAGCCGAATTATGATATAGCATGATGCATAGAAAAAAAGAACTCCTACTCAGCGAGTAAAAGATATGCTTGATAAAATTACTTCATAGCTGTAATATTTTGAACTCATAAAACACAGCTAATATCACTTATTCTGCATATAATATACCACTGGTTAGGTTCGTTTGGCTTTAGCAGCATCATATGGCATCCAGAATGACATCATACTTGCTTTGCACTCGCTACATGTCACATCATTATTTCTGCGTAAAATGAGGTTACATTCTTTTAGCTGCAGACGCATCGTTTATTAGATTCAAATGACCACTTAACTGTATAATGGCATTCTAAATTGTTGCATTAGAGGCGCTGGATATTTTTACTTTACATAATTTACGCTGATTTAAGTTAGTTGATTTGGTTTGTGTGTTCTAAATTCAGCAGTATTCTAAAGTGTTCACATGTATGACTGGTAACAGTCATCGATTATACGTCCACGAAATCGCTATACGTATAGATTCTTATATAACTTCTGTTTGTAAAGCTTTTCACCGATTCGACAGAATGTGATTGAAATTTATACCTAAAGGTTTTCTATTGCTCTGATTTCATTATTGCTATATAAATAAAGCTAATTTACATAGCTAATAAGATATAATTACATAGCTAATAATTTAAAACTTATAATTTAATAACTTTTTAGCTAGTAGTTATAAAATAACGAAAACTATTGTTTATAGGTCTTCAGTTACGCTGAATTCATTTTTGCTATCTAAATAAAGCTAATTTACATAGCTAATAATATATAATTACATACCTAATAATTTAAAACTTATAATTTAATAACTTTTTAGCTAGTAGTTATAAAGTAACGAAAACTAGTATTTACAGGTCTTCAGTTACGCTGAATTCATTTTTGCCATTTAAATAAAGCTAATTTACATAGCTAACAAGATATAATTACATAGCTAATAATTTATAACTTATAATTTAATAGCTTTTTAGCTAGTAGTTATAAAGTAACGAAAATTAGTAATTTATAGGTTTTCAGTTAAGCTGAATTCATTTTTTGCTATTTAAATAAAACTAGGTTACATAGCTAATAATTTATAATTATACTGATGTTATATAGCTAATAACTTAGTTATATAGTTAACAGCTATCCGCAATCCAAATCGTGTTCGCAATCAATATTACCCCTTTAATACCAATACCAATAACAATACCAATAATGTTCATAA